>VUQI01062496.1:8775-20451 GCA_015106735.1 Paratilapia polleni
AAAAAAAAAAAAAAAAATCTGCAGGAGAGTTTGGCAGAAGTACAACTTCCAGAGAATAAGAAGCTTTAAAAAAAAAAAATAAAATAAAAATTGAAAAGAAATCGTATTTTGGGGCAAAGTGATGAAAATTAGTAAGTCATTTTTATGTGATTTTACTGGTGATACTAGTGATATAAATACAGTTTTTATATTTCGTGACCATTGAAATTAAAGTTAATTTAGAAAATGCATAAACGTGTTTTTAATTCTGACTGTTGAGCTCATGTTACTTAGGAGGAGTTTCCACCAGTCAGAAAGTCTGCAGCGAAACAGGTCTATCAACCTGCCAGGGACTAAAGGACAAGGTTTGCCTGCATGGCTTCACCTGGCAGATTTACACGCTAGACCTAAATGCTCATATTAATTAATTTCATACTATATTGCCAAAAGTATTCACTCACCCATCCAAACCACTGAATTCAGGTGTTCCAATCACTTCCATGGCCACAGGTGTATAAAATCAAGTACCTCGGCATGCAGACTGCTTCTACAAACATTTGTGAAAGAATGGGTCGCTCTCAGGAGCTCAGTGAATTCCAGCGTGGTACCGTGATAGGATACCACCTGTGCAACAAGTCCAGTCGTGAAATTTTCTCACTACTAAATATTCCACAGTCAGCTGTTAGTGGTATTATAACAAAGTGGAAGCAATTGGGAACGACAGCAACTCAGCCACGAAGTGGTAGGCCACGTAAAATCAGCGGGGTCAGCGGATGCTGAGGCGCATAGTGTTCAGAGGTCACCAACTTTCTGCAGCGTCAATAGCTACAGACCTCCAAACTTCATGTGGCCTTCAGATTAGCTCAAGAACAGTGTGTAGAGAGCTTCATGGAATGGGTTTCCATGGCTGAGCAGCTGCATCCAAGCCTTACATCACCAAGTGCAATGCAAAGTTTCGGATGTAGTGGTGTAAAGCACGCCGCCACTGGACTCTAGAGCAGTGGAGACGTGTTCTCTGGATTATGGGGGGGATTATGGTGTGGGGTTGTTCTTCAGGAGTTGGGCTCGGCCCCTTAGTTCCAGTGAAAGGAACTCTTAATGCGTCGGCATACCAAGACATTTTGGACAATTTCACGCTCCCAACTTTGTGGGAACAGTTTGGGGATGGCCCCTTCCTGTTCCAACATGACTGCACACCAGTGCACAAAGCAAGGTCAAAGCTCAAAACAGAGACTGTGAGCCAGGCCTTTTAGTCCAACATCAGTGTCTGACCTCACAAATGCGCTTCTGGAAGAATGGTCAAAAATTCCCATAAACACACTCCTAAACCTTGTGGAAAGCCTTCCCAGAAGAGTTGAAGCTGTTATAGCTGGAAAGGGTGGGCCGACATCATATTAAACCCTATGGATTAAGAATGGGATGTCACTCAAGTTCATATGTGTGTGAAGGCAGACGAGCAAATACTTTTGGCAATATAGTGTACCTAGTGCAATAACTCTCTGAGGTGCAAAACATCTGTCTAGCAGAAAATCATCTGTTCTCATGTTAACATTGAATTTCAACCCTGCATTCACAAAACTTTACACACCGTCATACTTATAGTTGCTATACTGTTTTTACTACATTTAGTAAACAGGTAAATTCTGTTTCATTTTGCCAAGTTGGATTTGAGATATTTTGCTTTATTATATTGCTATATTATTACTTAACAATTTATTAAAATTTATACCTGTCTTGATTTATTGCGTTTTTACTTTGATTTCAAATTATTTTTTACCTTGAGATATTTGTTTTTGTCATAGCGTCTTTTAATTTATTGATCTATATTCTACTTACTTAAGCTATTTTGTTAAAGGCTGTTTACCTTAATTTTGAGCGGCTACAACACAGGAATTCCCAACTCTGAAATAATTTTTTTTTATTTTTTTTATCTTAAACAACGCAGAGACAGAGCAGATCGTCGCGTGACTCCAAATAACAACTATACAGTTGTCTCTTCTTCTGCAGTTACTTGATGCAATGTTTGCTTATTTCCTTGATCTTTCACTGTTTAAAGCAGTTTTATTACCTAAAAAGACCACGTGTTATTTTCTTTCTTACAACTCTCTGGGGCTGCCGGATAACTCTACCGCTAGCTAAGTTAGCCAGTTAGCCGATAGCGTCATTGGTAACGGTTTGCTTCTTGTTCAGCTTTTGCTAGTAAAAGCTCTCTGTTGGAGAGACGTGTCCGTAAATTGGAGTATATTATAGTTAGTCTATATAGTCTATATAGTTCGGCTTAGTGTCTGAATTAACTCCCCCTCAAATTCGGACCCACTAACTTTCACCAAGGCACACGTCTGAATGCACCCAGTCATATTAAGAGATGGTGCGCACAAAGTTTAATATATAACATGTACGCAATAACATTTCATACAAGAGAATACTTTTATAATCTGCAATACGATCAAAACACTTAGAGAGTCAGTGTGCCAGGGGCGGGTACTCTTTCTGCATCACCGTGCGAAACACACACATTTATTATGTACACAAAGGTGAGAGGGTGACAACACTCACTGCCACAAAACCAATCACATGACTCCCGTGGGTTACACAGTCATTGTTAAAAAAGTGCCAGTCTGCCCTTACTCTGATAGACTGGTGGAGCCAACAACCTGACATTTATGAAAAAACGCTTTACTGCCACTTCACACACTGACAGCAAGCCTGCTAATGACTTGCCATAGCCTAACTTAACTAAAACCAAGTGTATTGTTCCAGAATTTTCAGGGTGCAACTAAAAACTACGCATGCCTGTTACCACAAAAAGATCCTAAGATTGTGGCGCTGCAAATTCAGAACACAGGACATTGGTTGCAGTAAACTGCAACTTCAGTGATATCCGCTTCCTTACCGTCGAAACGCGGCTCAGCCGGCTCATCTGGAGCTCCTACAACCTACAAATACGCTCCTCTGAGCATGTCTGCGTCCGTCAGTACACTTCAATTTCAATAGAGCTCCAGAATCCCAATGCATTCTGGGATAGTCGCCGCCACGTTGTTGTTCACGCAAAACCAAAACACAGACAGAGGCAGATGGTAATAAGGAGGAAAATACACTAATGAATGCTGAAAAAAACACCCAAATAACTCGTGAGATCAGCAGCACATACGATACAGAGAGAAGCTAAACAACAAGGCAAAGGAGAGTTAATAGGAGAAAAATATGGTAATAGGAGGGGTTGATCCATATGAACACAAAGAATGGTGGCTTTGGTTTGAGGAGCTATCCATCTCAAGTTCCCCGACAGTTTTTCAGAACCTGGTTGTGTTGAGCACCTACACATCAAACAAGTTCAGAATTATAACTGTAGGACTCAGTCAGGCAGGCACTCTCAGACACTGAGCCACGGCTCTGTGATACATGCAGACATTTTTACATTTCTTGCCCTTTAAAAACACTTTGTATACAGTTTATTTTACGTAATATTTAATACCACACTGTAATATTTTTTGTATTTCACTTTATAATTTTGCAACTCACAGCACCGCATACACACCTATAAAGCATAAAGTTACTTGGTGTTTAATATTGTACTGTAATAATATCCTCAGTGTTTCATTAAAACACGTTGTGTTCTAGTGCAGAAGCAGGTGCAGGAGCTTGCAGTGTCTTTGCTAGTAAGTAAGTAAAGTTTATTTATAGAGCGCTTTTCACAGACATAAAGTCACAAAGCGCTGTACAACAAGATAAGTAAAAACTAGCAATAATCACAATAAAATGTAACAGAAAATTATGCTCGCTGTTGATACCAGTCAGAGGGAGAGCTGTCAGTGACGCAAAAATCATCACTCTATCACGTAAAGGGTTTCCATTCCGGTCATACGTATGGTTGTCATTTTATGACACAGCAGCTCACCATTCTGTTGAGTTTCTAATGTCCACAATTTAACTTTCAAACCCAAAAGCACCATCTATCTCCGTGTATTCAGTGTATACAACTCGGACTTGTGTGAACAACTGTCCCATAATGCATTGCGTTTGTGACGTCATGATCCCGAACTATAACTCATGATGTGTAACCTAATGTGGGTGGGACTTTATTGAGCATTAGTGTGGTGTCCGAATAATTGCAAAAAACGAAAATGTAACTGGAAAATTTGTTTGTTTTTTTTTAAATGAGAAAATGGATGCAAGAAGCGTGAATCTGTGGCTCAGTGCGTCAAAGTTGGCAGCCCTAAGTTCAGCAAACACTTTAGAAGCACTGAGAGCCTCCAATTCACCAGCTTGAGTTTGTAGCTGAGACAGTGGCCATCTCTGCCCTGTCTCTGCTGCAGCAGCAAAAGAAGGCAACTTGCCAGTGACTCATGCCTTCCTCATTTCCTTTTTAAAAAAGCTTATTATATCCATTGTTGAAATTCTTTAGCTGGTTAGCCACTACCAGATCAACCTGCTTTGCAACACAGCTGCTGGAGTCCCGTACGTTGTTTAAAGTAGTTTTATCAGGCCATTCAACACTGACAGCTTACAGGCGCCTACATTAGATTGGAAATGCCGGAGGAATGCTCTTCTGTGATTCTGTGGTTCTTATGATAAGGGTAGGCTGGTCAGGCAGAGATGGGAGTATTTTATGTGTGACTTCACCCGGTGATAAACAGATGCCTGAACATGGCTGTCGTTTAATGAACGATTCTTTTATGAGATCCGGGGCTATTAAAAAAGCATCCAGGGCTTGAGCCCCAGATGCCCAGGGCTGTAGGTTAATTTGCTAAAAATTGGATAAATTAGCTACAGAGACCAAAACGTTTTAATAGCAGGCTGTAAATGTGTTTATTTCTGCTCTAAAGTTGCCGAGTATATAGTTATATACTATAGAATACACTTTTTGAATTAATTAATTTAATATGGAATCTGTAAACAATAACAAAACCAATAATCAGAACACTGTCACACATCAGCATTAACAATGTGCAAACCCCTCTTAACATTCAGATTAAATTATCTGGTCATCAAAACCAACACTATCAGCATCACGCCATGTTCATGTCTAAATTTTTTTATACATTTCCATCTCTGCATTTTGTGTATTGTGACTTTTTTTAAGTGTTTTTTTTTCTTAAAATGAAAGAAAGTCTACCTCTACAAATTTTCATTTAATTAATTTATGATTTTTTTAAATTATATTATATTCTTATTATTTAAGTGCCTCCATAGTGTAGTGGTTAACACATTCGCTTTGTAAGTGAAAGGTTGCTGGGTGGATCCCAGCCGAAGACATAAATCCCCTTTGGGTTTGCGTCAGGAAGGGCATCCGGTGTAAAACTCTGCCAAATCAAACATGCGGAGCTACCTGCTGTGGCGACCCCTTGTGACAGAGGGGCAGCCGAAAGTAGCTTTACTTTTTTTTTATTATTATTTAAATGCATTACTAGTGTTAATTCACAAGTCTTAGCCTAGTTTTACCTTAAACTCCCCACTTCAATAAAAACTCCTACAAAGTTATAAGAACTCCTTGTTTACCATCCAAACAAGTGCAGGACGCAGGAATAACCTTGTTGAATTTTTAATTCACTGCTTTGTAATGCATTTATTAAAAATGCATTACATAATTACTGAGTGAACAACACCTTATTTACTTTATTGCTGTTTTTGTTTGGTTGTTTGTTTTTTGTAGTGTTCTACTTTGTAATAGTATATTATCTGCAATACAGCTTTATTGTATGCCATGTTTGTATTAGCACAGCATGTTGCTTTTTTCAGCTAAATTATTCATACACTACTAACATATGGTTTCATTATGTTACTATTTACATTATGTTACTATTTAACAAAACATGGCTGTCATATTAGTGCCATAGCTGGTGTGTTTACCCCACGATGACTGACTGCTGGATGGGGAGTGGGGGTTATTGGGTGAGACTAGGCTACTGGATGAGCTGACTAATCTATTGTCTGCCTGATTGTGGAAGATAAAGGCTGAGGCTTTCCTGACACATTTCAAATATTTACATTTGAGTGTTACTGTGACTGCATGCACTTTCTCGTCTTGTGCACATTTATACACTGAACTATGGTGCAGCTGAGTGCTGCGGGACACTTGGGACACGCTGCTTGTGCTCTCTCCTCCCCTTTTTCCTCGATGTATAGAAATCTCGCGTTGTTGTCCCTTTTTTTTGCCGCGAACGTCCCAGTCCAAACTTTCACTGACAGGGAAACTTAAGATTTAACATAGGATCCTGTTGGTTTAGCTTTACCCACAGGAGAAGCACAAACAAGGTGCATCGGGAGTCATACAGCGACTAACACCCCGACCGGGTTTCATTTCTGTCGTCTGGATTTGTTTCTTAACATTTCGCTATGTATGCATCGTGCAGCACCTAAAGCCTAAAATAAGTCACACAGGTGTAAGGAAGTGCAATTATAGCTGAGCGCGAGTGCCAGTACAGGTTATTTCCGCAACCGGAATTAAGAAAATCAAATGAAAGACATTTGGAGATCTCACAGGGAAGTGCAAACCTCCCCGGCTGCATCCTTGGGTTTGTACGGCCGGTCTTTGTGTTATGAGCGCCAGAGGGCTGGATTTACAACAAACCGGGACAATAAAGACACAAACAACATGACCCTACGCATCATCTATAAGCTTCCTTTGTTTGGTTGGGTCTGAACATAACGCATTTTTTTTTCTATAAATACAGATACAATCGTTAGATCAAGGGTAACTTACCTCCGCCGGAGTCCTTCCTCTGTAAGCAGACAATCCTCTTCACTCCCAACGACTTCGAGCACATTTCCCATATGTAGACCGGCCCATAACCACCCATTGGACGATCCACAAAGGAGGCTGTCTCGTCAAATATGATGACGATAAATTTTCATTTAAAATTTTTAATGTTCAGGAAGAAAATTATAGCGTAGAATGCCAAAGGCAGAGCGAAGCTCGGCGTTTTAACGTTGTTCGAAATTAAAATTATCCCCATCTAAAGTTAGCACTTAAAATCAATCAACAATTGGTCAATTTAGGACTGGCCGCCCTCACAGGCAAAAAACAGCCAAAAGTAAATAAATACCGATTTAATGTTGGTCGACGAATGTGTATGCTAGCGTAAATCCCCTCTTCGATTCCCGACGTATTTAAAATGTCGTTAGCTGTACTGGGTGGCCTATTTGACCATTCTCACTTTTAAGTATGAAATCAAACCTACTGTAACCGCCATGTTGGCTAAGATGCCAATGAACCCCATCTAAAATTGGCAATAAATTTGACCAGTTTAGGGCTAGCCATCCTCACGGACAAAAAGTCAAGAAGCCGACGAAAAAGTTTATGCTGACCGACATGCTAGCATACATCGCCGGTTCTGTTTCAGGCAGATCTTTAACTGGGGAATGTCGTTAGCTATATTGGGGAGCCTATTAGACAGTTAACACTTTTGAAATCAAATGACTGCAAATGTACGTAAAAAAATATCGTGAAACCTAATTACGTTAAATTTTGAGTAAAGATGCTCTCTTCCACTGTGTCATGTTGAAACCTGGCTTAATTGTTACTGTGCTTTACTAAACACGCAGCAATGGCGGCTGTATTTGCTTATCGGGCCTGTTTCCGTGTTGTATGGTTGTAAGCACCGTTAATGGCGCTCCAGCAGGTGGAAGAAAGCAATCACACAGGCTCTGTAAAATGGGGTTAAGGCTTTTTTAAATTGTGTATTTCTAAACCTAACCACACTGTGAATAAAAGATTAATCAGTTATACCTGTGTTTGACAGCTATGACCGGCTTAAAATCTCTGCCACTGACAACCACTGTAGCCATTTTGTTTTTCGTGGTGACATGAGTGAAGCCATTACACCATCCCCACCGCAACAATTGGAAAAAGGAGGTTCCCTTCAGGGTGTAATTTATGGCAAGAGAGAGGGGGGATTTGTCCCTACCACTGTTCTGAGGACCTAAAACATCCCCCTTTATCAATCTGATGGTAAATGCATATGCACTGAAAACAAATAAAGTAGTAATAATAAATGGTTTCTGTTGGTGGTTGGTTGTTTTGTTCCCGTCTTCTGTTATGACTGCTGGAGTGCACTTTAATTAGAAACAGCTTTGTGTTTGGTTTCTAAGGGTGTATTCCTGCTTAAAACATTTATTAAAAATTATTAATAGAATCACAGGTTCTTCAGTAAACGTAAATATTTATAGAGCCCCATATAGTAGAAGTATTAATAAATGTAGGGTGAATTAAGGGTGCCGAGACAGTATAACTATACAGGGTTTATTTTCTCAGTTGATGAGTGAAAATTAAAACTTAAATGACACAGGCTAAGGCTAGTTTCATCATAAGGTAATAAAAATGTCATAGTTAATATAAACAATTGATGAAGTCAAAGAAGATCAACAACTGATGAATATAATGTTCTGCTGCAACAAAAACAGTAAAAAAGTTAATATAATGTTTTTATTTTATGGAGTTAGATTGGTTTTAGTTTTGTACTATTCACTTAAAACCATATTTGGGGGAATGCAGCAGAGCTAAAAGAGATCATTAATGAGAAATAAGTATCATACTTGCATTAGAGAAGCATTGTTTGTAATCTGTGCTCTAGGTCAGTGGTTCCCAAATTCTTCATGTGTGCAGACTCTACACACAACCACAAAAATGTTCAGGGACTGGCTTAGTTGTTGAGATATTTCTCACCTTAACCCTCTTTAAATCCACAAACCTGGAGCTTGTACTGATCAGACTGGGCCATTTTCCAGGTGATTGTAGGTAAGGTAGCAATGTAGCCCCTATTCTGGGTCATGACATGTATACATATGATTTGGATATTGTGTTCACTCAGTTGTAATGAGCCCTAGTTGAATTTGTGTGTTTATGTTTAGTTGGTACAAAGTTTGCTTGCCCAGGTCACTAGTAAAAAAACATAACTCATCTTAATGCACCCCTTTCCAGATAAATAAATAATAATATATTAAAATAGTTACATTACCAGCTTGTACATGTGCTAATTTGACAGCAGTGACCTGATTTTACAACCATCAACTATCAAGCCATAAATATATTTATATTATTATTAATATATATTATTCTTTAAAAAAATATTTTTTTTCCATTTCTACCTTTATTGAGAAAGTAGTGCAAGATAAGTCAACATTAAATTGTTCTTGTTCTTTCATTTCCTTGGTGACACGCTTTTAAAGTGACTGATTAATACCCTTCATACATGCTTATTGATGCAGCTTAGCTGAGTTAGTCTTAGAGCCAGGCTGATTAAATAAAATACCAGTCGAGGGCTCAGTTACTCAGTTCAACCATGTTATTTATTTTTTACTAGGAAAAAAGTGAAGCTAATGAGGAAATTCCCTGGGGTCTATATCAGTTAGCTAAGTAGCTGTAAACTGAATGCTGAAACAGCAAACCACACATGCAGCTGTTTGCAGTGGTTGCTGGATAAAACAGCACAAACTGGTGGGTATGCTGTGGACTGCCAGCAGATAATCAAAAAGCGATTATCTGCCAAAAACTGACTCACTTTTTGAATGATGAAGATGAATGATATGAAGTCCTATTGACGTAGAAACAACTTTTCACTTCCAAGGTAGAAGCTGCAATCAGTTTTTGGCAGATGATCACACTAACTGCAACTTCATTTTTTTTTATAAAAGTTATTGCAAACTAGATCAGCAACTACAGGAGCAAAGGCATACAGTCCCAACAGCACCAAACAGCCAAAATATCACTGTGTGACCCTCTGAGAACACTGGGGGCAATAGTAACAGCTGACCGGTTAACAGTAACAGATGACGAGCTGACCAGCCATCAGTAACAGCTAACTGGCTGAGCTAAGAGTAACAGCTGACTGAAACTCTCAGGAGCTGCATACCAGCAGCCACTCTGGGACCTGAGAAAACTTGTAAGAGGACTGCAGGATTGTGTGCTGGTTTAGGTGCAGAAAAAAATTTCTCTGAGTGAAACTGGTCCTAAAGCCCTCGTGTAAATTTAACTTTATCCAACTTCAAGTAAAACAATGTTAGCTAATGTATGGCAGGATTAACAGTTGCAGAAGCTAACATTAGCTCTCTAGATTACTGTTAATGCCAGTTTGTCACCATTATACAACCGCTAAACTCTATAGCCAGTTAAAGCTACAGATAACACTAAAGCGTACAGCCTGATTTTTATTAACATTTTGTCCAATGTGTATGCTAACAATAATCTCTACTGTCTCCTTTCGGACAGTTGGACCAGCCAGTTGAATTAAGTTCACTATGATTTTTCTGGCAAAAGTGTAAAAAAAAAAAAAACATCAAAAAAGGAAAAAGTACACTGCATAAAATCCAGTAAATAGCAATGTTTTGTTGTAAATGTCTTTTGCTTCTGTATTAGATCCTCCCTTACACAGTATGTGCTGAATTACAGAAACTATACAAACCAGAAAAAACTGTTAAATAATGAAAATAACTCAAAAGAGGGTTTTGGTTCTCAGCTTTCAGTGGCTGTGCTCAAACCATACAATGAAGCGTTGACTTTTGCTGCAATAAGATCACATTTGGAAATTTCCCCTATTAATAAACATCAGAGTTTCTCTGTTTTTCTGTTAATCAAGTTACACAATTGTTTACTTTCTCAGAGCCTGGTATGTCCTGGTACTAGTAATATCACAGCTTAGTCTGCCACAGCAGGATATACTAAAAGCTAACAGGCTATCCACATTAACTGCATGTGTTTGGTTGCATTTTACAGTCAGGTGAGTAGCAGGACTGCTCCGTCCTCAATGAGTGGAATAAAGAAACATGGACTTCTGCTAATGCTAATCCTGACCCTGCATCTCGTTCAGCTTTTTGAAAGGACTCTAAGAGACTTTAAAAGAACTTGAGGCTTTTCTGGCAAAAAGCCGTGAAGGCCTGTATTCATCCCATGTGCTACCATTGGAGCACACAAACGATGGAATTGTTAAAATGGCAGCATTGATCAAAACATATAGATTCAACATATTCTTATCTTATATTACTGGCTATGTGCGCCAGAAATGTCATTGACATTTAAAGCGTGGCATGATGTTAGTAGCCTACAAAAAAGTAAGTTCTGCCCCTGGCCCTGTGCTAGAGTCTCCTAATCTTGTATTGAGCCTTATCGAGGGTATGACAGAATGTGTAGAAACCTTTATAACATTTACACACTATCCACATTTAATGCAGCCTTTCCCCATTTATTTATGCACCATAGCAACCAAGAAGAAGTGTCCACCTATTGTACAGAGGTTTCTGAATCCAGGATAAGAACACACAACCACTGTACTCTGCTATTATCACCAGGATAGTTTGCATGTTGGTGGAGCAGAAAATTTGAATACAAATTACTTCCAGCAATTAGCACGAAAGGATGCGAGTATAGTCGGATGAATGGATCTAGCTATTTTCATGGTTTATAACAAATCTTAAATGTCGAAAACCTTATTAAACTAGTTAGATTGGCTATAAAAGTAAAGTTTTTCCTCTATTAAAATGGTTACAATTTTACTGACTAAATGTTGTAGCATAAACATTGTCAGTATGAATATTTGATTTGATATTAATCTTACAGTGGTGAATTTTTATTTCTGCAATGAGGGACCAGTCAATTTTACATTTAGTCTACTTTTGTAAATTTGTTGGTTTTTTTTCTTAATACCTTTGGGCCTACTCTTGTTTAAACTATAAAAATATGTATTTTATGTGTGTTAGTCCCTA
>VUQI01062497.1:0-24158 GCA_015106735.1 Paratilapia polleni
AATCGACAAAAAAAAAAAAAAAAAAAAGTACAATCTCAGGGTTAACCCATTATTGAGGTGAGCCTATTGTTCCACTACTGTTGGTGCTCCTGTTAAAAAGACATTTCTTTAAGATACATGCACCTTGTACGCATAAAATCAGTTGAAACATTAGTAGAATAGTTTTCTATATTATTATAAAATACAATACCAAATTAATCAGTGATCTTTACAGGCATTTGTAAGTGAAGGTTCAAGCACATGCTTGCTGTTTCCCTCTGCTTTCAGTCTTTATGTTAAGATTGGGTAGCTGCATCCTGATTCCAGCTTTGTGTTGAACATACTGACATGCGACTCAAAGTGATTTTCTTCTCTTAAACATACACTAACACTAACAGTAAGACAGGATCCACTGCCTGACCCTTACAGTGTTAGCTGCCTTTCAAACTACCACTAATGGATTCACACAAAGACAACCTTGAGGCAAAGTGGACAGGACGGTCACCCACTGAGCCTGGTTTGTAATCCATGTTTGAATTTACAGGAACACTTGTAAGGTCAGGTTTGGTACAAAGGCGGGATACTGTCGTCTCTGAGGAAGAACCTAATGCAATTACATTCTCAGGTGTGTAAAAGCAAGTAACATGAAATGGACAACATATTCCAGGTTTGCTGCCTGGCTGTAATGACAGTAAGTCAGTATAATTCCACACTCAGACCCCAAGAGGTTCAGCTCTGGGAATATGCACATACAGCATGTGCCCCTGTGGAACTATTTTCCTGACAAACGTTCCATTCAGCTCACCCTGCCCACTGATGAGAGACGTAGAGCTGTCTTCCTTTGGATACACACGTGCACACACAAACACACACGTGCACACACACACACACACACACACACACACACACGCACAGCTTGCTCAAAGGACCTTTATGTAAAACCATAGTCTGTACCATGTCACTCTGCTATACGAGGGGTTGTGTTTACAAGTACTGTATGTGTGCTTGTCTGAGGACTCAATCTGAATGTGGTCTTGAGTTAATAGGAGTAGAATTTAGACCTTGATTGAACTCAAGCTCTATCATTGAATGAACACAAAATAATGCCTTGGCATGAGTGACTTTGTCCTTTTGTCCTAGTTTCACACTGCAGTGCTTCAAAATAGATTTCCTCAGAAAAGTTCCCACCAGTGTTTTTTTTTTTGGAGGGGTCAAGCTATAAGACAAATGTAAAGGTCTAGAAAATCAGATTAAAGAGAGAAATGCCTTTGTTCTGTGTGGAACTGTAATTAAATCACTCCTCCTTAAAGCTGAAGAGACTATAATACATAAAGCCGGATGCTGTAAATGTTGTGCTGCTTTTAACTGACAGCTAATGTGTCACGGGGCTTCTTTTTACAGAACGGGTTACTCAAAGGAATTTTTGCTTCTTTTTTTAAAACATATTTTGAGTGTAAATCATGGGAAAACACACAACTTCCTAGTGTTAAAAATGACCAAATAACCAAGTAAACCAAAGGAAGCTCTAACTGACTCACAGTTTTATGTATGAAAACTTTTCTGGAAGAGAAGAAGTGCTACAGAAAATGAAGAAGCAGAACTAGCATCCCTTAACATCAAAAGCAAAATGATGAGCACCTTCATGTGGACTTTGTGTCAAATCACAAATCATTTTTCTGAGTCTGTTTGATCTTCCCTTTCTTTGGGGTGTCTCAGGGAAAGTTGATCTGGTATCCCCACACACCGAAGGTTGTGGGAAAGGTGTGGACTGGTGTAACTGCTGTTACTGGTCCAAACAAGACAGCAGCAACGAGATCCTAACTTGTGAAACAACTGGTGGACGTAAACATCTAGTCTTTAAACTGCTGAATAAGAAACAGGCACAATTCTTCTTCTTTCAGCTGTCACCACAGTGGATCATCTGCCTCCATCTCACCCTATCACTAGCACCCTCTTCTGTCACACCAACCCTCTGCATGTCCTCCTTCAATACATCCATGAATCTTCTCTGTGGTCTTCTTCTTTTCTTCCTGCCTGGCAGCTCCATCTTCAACATCCTTTGTCCACTATCCCTCCTCTGCACATGTTCAAATCATTTCAACCTTGCCACTCTTACTTTGTCTCTAAACCGCTCAATCTGAGCTGTCCTTCTGATGTACTCATTTCTAATCCTGTCCCCCCCTGGTCACTCCCAATGAAAATCTTCAGCTCTGCCACTTCCAGCTCGGCCTCCTGTCTTTTTGTTAGTGCCACCGTCTCCAAACCATACTTCATAGCAGGTCTCTCTACCATCTTGTAAACCTTCCCTTTCACTCTTACTGCTATCCTTCTGTCACAAATCCCCCCTGACATCATCTCCACCTACTCCATCCTGCCTGCACTCTCTTCTTCACCTCTATTGTCCACTGTCCTTTGCTTTGGTCCATTGCTACCTGCTCCCTGCTCTCACTACAGATCACAATGTCATCTGCAAACATCATAGTCCATGGAGACTCCTGCCTGACATCATCTGTCAACCTGTCCATCACCACTGCAACCAAGAAGGGGCTCAGAGACGATCCCTGATGTAACCCCCCATCAGTTGATGTGCTTGCCACCCTACTTCATCCATTGTAGCATTATAATTGGTCTGATATCGTGAAGTGTGAATCTGGAATTAGTGGGACCCTGGGGATCAATGGCACTGGGGTAGTTGCCCTGTTTTCCTTGCTGGTGATCCATCATTGTCTTGTAATAAGTAAGCTGAGAGTAGCCTCACAAAGCTACTTTCAGTTTTGCAGAAGCTTAAACTTTTGCAATAGAAAACTAAGTGGAAAACATCTGGAAAACATAATACTGACAGTGAGATGACCTGTGAATCAGACCAATTAGCCAACTGTGGTGTAAATTGTTTGAGGTGACAATGTAGCTTGTCCTGTTTGAAGGCTTAAATAAAAGGAGGAGATATTGCAGATGAAATATACAAATTAGTTAGCAACTGCATGGCCCTTTTGACCTCAGGTTTATGAAGAAACTGATCTTGGTTTGAAGCATGTTTGAAAATGAGAAGTGTAATCACAGCCTGGGGTTCTGGTCTTTTGTCCAAAAATAAGCAAGAAGGGATGTCAATCATCTCTGCTCTCTGCTTTTTAAAGCCTACTAGAAATAATGTCTGATACAAGCAAATGCATACTGAGCATAGACCACAATGAGGGAAGTGAAAACTGAGCTGGCTTTGCGAGAAATCTTTGCATTAAGGTCCTTTGTAGACTTTGTTGTGACAGAGTCGTAGTAATGATTTGACTGTAGCGGTCATAACACACAGTGAGGTGTGGCGGCTGTTGTGGAACAAATACATCACTCCAGCCTGGTCCAAATCATGTATCGTTTGCCTACTTTTTCAGTTAGTTTTGCAGGATAATGACTTGTCTTCCAAGACTAATGTTTCTAGATGTGGTTGCAAGGTTCAGAGCAATCTAAACATGCTATTTGTACCCTGGAATGTACATTCCCTTCAACTGAACTTTGGTACAGTCAGAGAAAAAGGCAAGGATGACACAAAAACCACACACATACATACACACACACACAAATGAGAGTACCAACGATGGCAGTGACAGGCACACAATCGGGTTGTGGGTCAGCGGTACTGTGGGAAATGACCTTATTTGGTCCAATCAAAGCAAGGCTGTGTGTTGATACTTATTCATATGATAATTACTGTGGAGGAATCCTGTCACTTTGGTTCACTGTTTACACCCATTCCTTTAAGTTACGCACAAAGCTTGGGCCAGTCAGTTTCCAGCCTTAATGGTGAGATGGGTACTGCGCTGCTGCTGATAGTCAGTAACTGTGCCATTAGCAGCATATTGAATTGAGAGGCTTTTGGGAAGAGGTAATTCACAAAAGTATCAGATACTGTAGGAATACAAAGTGAAAGAATAGATGGTAAGACACGCCGCTAAATCGGATTTTTTGTTTCATGTCCCTTTTAGGAGCCGAATGCAAAGTAGTCCATATTAAAGTGAGTTAAGAGGTGGATGACTGCAATGCTGTAACACATAGAAATGGTCGCCTCTCATCATAATAATGCACACCCACACAAAAGCCCTTTCAAGTAGATGTCTTCTGCATTCAGTATTCCACCTCAGTCCCACATGGGGCACACAGAAGACAGAAACATGCTCAAGTAGTGGTTTGGTACAACTGTGGTCATTCAGGGTCGGCAGGACTTTTAGTGTCCATGGAGACAGACTCCTGTGTGGCAGAAAATGAAGTGAAAGAGGGAACGCACCACCAGCCAAGTTTACAACTCATCCTGTAATAAAGGAGAGGGATATGATGGAATGGGCAAACACAGCTTCCTGGCTGCTGAGCAGCGTGCTATTAAAACAATTAATTGTCATTTCTTGGTTTAAAAAGGAAGGGTATGAGTTATAATAGGCTGAGCCTTTACTAACCCTGTCTGTACAATAAAGGAGAAAAAATGGACAAATATGAGTTAATGTGCAGTGTTAATTCAGCACTGTCTGCCCAGTTCAGCTTTTGATCTGTAAAATCATTCATGTAGCATTATAAATACCTAGTCAAACACAGCTGCCTCACAGCTAAATACTATGGCATTAGAATACTGATTCAGTGTTATTGCATGGTTTTAAAATGAGGAAGAGGGATTAGGATCATGAACAGTTTTGCAATAGGAAAGGGAGTAAACGAAATTAAACTGAAACATACAGTATAAAAACGTTTACAAATTGGATTATTCATACGGAACCTTGCAAACAAATCAGTTTTAACTGTTCTGATCTTTTGATATTTAATGAAAGTTATTCTCGGGTGTTTTCGGTCTGCTTTTGTGCTGTATTAAGCGTTTATTTGAATTTGAACCCTGAGGTCTTAGAGGGTGTACAGCCTGTACTGTCTAAATACGGCTGCAAGGCTGGGCTGGAACTTCCATCTGCACATCCAATCTTATCAGCACAACTGGAATTAAAGGCATTCTTAGAACTTAACCAAATCTCATTCTGTTAATTTCAGATGAGCATCAATCAGTTATAGTAGATGAATGTAGTGACTGAGCTCAGTTAATAAGTAAATCTACAATTGTGTACGCACTCTCAGGAAATAGTACTTTTAGGGGTACAATGTTTTGTCTCTGGGGCAGGACACTCTCAGATACTGTTGTACTTTTTTTGTAACCGTATGGTTTATACCTTACAAAGCCTTGAATTTCTGGTGTACCTTAATCAAACTGTACAAAAAAGGTGCAAAACATTGAACATACGGGTACCCATTCATTTGTTTTTAAAACGTTTTTATTACAAAGAATTTAGACTCTTGGAAACTGATTGGCATTTATAAAGCACATTTCTATCCCTACTAGCAACTCAAAGTTTTATCTGTCTCACATCTGCACCCTGGGACAACTTAGAGTCACAAAGATGCTGCTGTGAGGTGACAAGCTACTGATATACTGTACAAGACAGATGCTTCTCATGATGGATTAAATGCTTTTCATTTTACTGTAATAAATGACATTTTTTTCCTGACTTGCATTCTTATAAAGCACCTTAAAATCTAAAAGACACAGTGCAAATATGTGCTATTTGTTGCTTGGGAATATAATATGTATTTGCCTTTTTAGCGCTTGAAAAGGTGCATATAATAATAAGATTGATGTCCAAAAATTAGCCCTAGGAGGTGAATTTATTTGGATTGCACCTGTAGGGATAGAAACTGTCATTTACTGTCACCTTTTTCTGAGAGTGACTGGGGTTAGATTAAATTTATTTACAAATCCACGTTTCCTGAAAGATCTAACAATCTAATCTAATTGAAAACAAAAACACATTGTAATCTGACAGTCTGCCTGTCAACTGTATCTGGGATTAAAGAGTATAATCTTTATGTCAACAAATGTACAATAATGAAAAAGTTTTTTTTTTTACATTAAGTAAAAGAGCATTGCCTGTCTTTGTGGAGTTTGGATGTGTAGAATGTGCAAAATGTCCAAATTTACATTTCTACTAATATAAAGAAATTCAGCTTTCAGTTTTAAATGCACTGTTGCAACTTAAAGGGAGACCACTTTAAATAAACAAATGAATAACATTTTACTGGTTTGATTTCAGCAGTTTAAGCTTATTAAAAGAAAATACACCCATCAGTTGGCAGGTGTTTTATTGTGAAATACCACAAATGAACTATAAAGAACACTGTTCTGATCCAACGAGTTGAGGTAGCAAAGAAGGAAAAGATTTTACCATTTTTAAACCACACCAGTGTATCAAGGCAGTAAAATATTATGGTGCTAGGGAGGTCATGCTGACCCATTGTTTTTCTTTTTTAATTACATCATTAACTTTTATTCCATTCACTTTGGTTTGAGTTAATTGTGAGCTTAACCAAAAGTGTCACCAAAACTACTTTATTTTCTGCTTTGAGCCCAATTACCAGCAGCATTTTCATGGGATGAACATTTTTGGTGTGCAAACTGTGCTTCTTTTAAATAATGGTGGAGGAACATAATTTTCTTATTACTCATGTCCACAAATCTGCAGTGGATGCAGGATTAACTCTGTGCATTTATTAGAGTCCTGCCTTGAATGTTTTTGCTCTGAGTACAAATGTTCACTCTGAGAGACTTTATTAATCTTTTGCATGGGCCTGAATGTGTTTGGTGGGCACTTCCCCCCACCCCCATTTCAGTCTGTTTTTGATTAACTGAGCTGAGGTGAGCAGCCAAGCAGCTCTCTTGTCTGCCAACAAAGTTTGACCCTTCCAGACCCGTTTGGGTTTAAACAGATATGTTAGCTGCCAAGCTTAATAGTGAATAGAGCTTTGAGTTCTACACAAATATTTTCCCCCAATCTTCAAAATACATGTCACGGAAACAAAATGAAGTGTAGTGTTAACACTGTGGTGTATTTACAGTTGCAGATGATCCACAAAACAGTGTTTGAGCTTAAATACTGCATGCCAGTGTGTCTCAGTGACAGCTCTATTAGATGCATCAACATTAATATCACTCAACACCAGACATTTAAGCTTGTATGGCTTTTACATATGTTTCATATTGTATACACACGAAGCAAAACAACACTTTACAGATATTTCTTTCTACCAGTTGTGGAAATTCATCAGTTGTGCCCACAGAACTAAAATTCAGTCTTGCAACTCAAGTAATATTTGTGCATGATGATACTGATGCAGGAGAAGCCTTTCACAGCACTGTATAGGATCAAGCAGTCTGTGATACAACTAGACCCATATTTGTTGGACAAAGACACAATTTCTGTAGTTCTGACTCTGTACACAATCACAATGAATTTTAAACCAAATAATAAATCTGTAATTGAAGTTCAGACTTACAGCTTTAATTCAAGGGGTTTTACAATAAAAATTGCATTAACTTTTTAGGAATCACAGCAATTTTTATACACAGTCCCCCATTTTCAGAGGCTCAAAATTAATTGGACAATTGACTGATAAGCAGTTGCATGGCCAGGTGAGATCTGTTCCCTCATCATTCCATGACAAATGAAGCAGACATAATAGCTGAAGTTGATTCAACATGTTGAATTTGTAATTTTTAGCTTTTAACTGCAATTTGAAATGAAGCCCAAAAAGATGTCAGAGCAAATGAGGGAGGCCACGAACCTAGCAAACACTTGTCCAAATCAACAATCTCGTACATTCTTAAAAAGAATGAATCCACTGGCCAGCTCAGCAGCACCAAAAGGCCCGAAAGACCACAGAAGACAACCAAAGTGCATGATGACAGAATTATTTCCATGGTTAAGAAAAACAACTGCACAACATCTAACCAAGTCAAGAACACTCAATGAGGTAGGTGTATCATTGTCAAGGTCTAATCAAGTGATACTGTCATGAATGGAAATACAGAGGGTTTACAACAAGGTGCAAACCACTGGTTACATTCAAGAACAAGAAGGCCAAATTAGACTTTGCCAGAAAACATCTAAAAGGGTCTGCACAGTTCTAAAAAAAACCAAAAATCTTTGGACAGATGAAACAAAGATTAACTTGTACCAGAAAGAGGGGAAAAGAAAAGAATGGGGAAGGAAAGGAAGAGCTCAAACATGGTGGAGGCAATGTTATGGTATGGGCATGTATGGCTGCCAGTGGAACCAGGTCACTAGTGTTTGTTGATGATGTGACTGCTGATAGAAGTAGCAGGATGGATTCTGAAGTGTGCAGGGCTATACTCTCTGTTCAGATGAAACCAAATGCTGCAAAACTGATCAAACAGTACTTCACAGTGCAAATGGATAACGACCCAAAACATACTCCAAAAGCAACCCAAGAGCTTCTCAAAGCAAAGAAAAGTGATATTCCTCAATGGCCAAGTCGGTCACCTGATCTCAACCTAACTGAGCATGCATTTCAGTTATTAAATACAAAACTGAATGCAGAGAGACCCACAAAAAAGCAGCAACTGAAGGCCTGGCAGAGCATCTCAAGAGAGGAAACACAGCATGTGGTGATGTCCATGGGTTCTAGATTTCAGGCAGTCACTGACTACAACAGATTTCCATCCAAGTATTAAAAACATTCCTTACATTAAAGATTGTTTGTCTAATTAATTTTGAGCCTGTGGAAATGAGTGACTATGTATAAAAATGGCTCTAATTACTTAACAGTTTTTGTAAAACCCCTTAAAGCTGAAAGTCTGCAGTTCAGTCAAATATTGATTGTCTAATTTCAGATCCAATGTGGTGGCATACAGAAGCAAAACTACAATGACTGTGTATAATTGAGCTAACTGTAAATATTTGTTTGTGCTCTGCTGGCAAGTATCTGTTTACAAAGCCATTAAAACACCTAAATCAAGGTTTTTTCATGAAAATACTGTAGGATCAACCTTAATAAGAAGCCAAACAATATGGGTTTCTTCATCTTTAACATTGAAGCGCTCCTTGAGGGCCTTCAGTAAAGGAAAATTGATTGAGTTTCATGCTAATAGTGGGGAAAATTAAGACAGAAGGTGCAGCTATAGCTAAAGCAGCTATTTTCAATTTTTATATCAAGGATTTGTTCATTAAATGTATGCCTTTAAACATTTTTCCCAGTGGCAGCATATTGGACATGATCTCAAATGGTCTGAATCCAATGATGGTAACTCACTGGGAAGTTGCATTAATTCATCTTGACAGAGGATATAGTCAGCATTTTGTAAGGGTGAGTGAGCCACAAAAACAGGGCAGATTCTGACAGAAATATTCAAATCACATGTCAAATAAGCATGGCAGTGCACTTTGACTTGCTGAGGCAATTCATCTCGACACAAGATGTAAACTTGGCACACAAAGAACTGCAAATTTTCTCTTGTTAAAAAAAAAATTAAAAAATCCATATCAGGAGTGAAACAACAGCAGGATGTCATAAACAGTCTTTTAGTGAACCTCTGAGTGTCAGCTGTGATATGAGCCATGATGTGCAGCATTCTTACTAAATGAATTAATCAGTGACCAGTGCAGATATACAAAATGACTACAACCACATTACAAACTCAAATGTTCGCAATAGTCGATTCTGATGTCAGACGAAACCAAATAAAATGGAGTGTTCAGTACTTCTGCACCATCTGTTTAAATTACCCTGTCAGTTTTTCTTCCTAAGAGCTGGTGAATCTGTCCTAACATTTCAGTTCATCATTAACAGCTATCATGCGATAAGTTAAGCAAAGATTCGATGTGATTACAGGGAATGTTGGTGCAGTCAATGCATGAATGGCATTTATAATGCAAAATTTGGCCAGGGTTAAGGTTACATAGCAAAAGAAAACAAGTCTGGGGTTACAGATTGATAGATTTATGACATTTTTCCTTAGGTGTGTTTTGCAAAATTGGAAATTGCCCTCTGTTGCACAAGAGTAGGCAATGCCAATGTGTAACAGCTTTGATGTCATCCGACAACAAAATGTCGATTTTCAGATGCTTCTTAATGAGAACACCCTATACAGTTCACTACATTGACCTTCCATGTCCATGTCTTACCTAACATTTTCTCAAATGTAACTATAACTTACTTTGTATGAATGCATTATTTATTCACACTAAATGTAGATTAACACTATGTTCCCTCGGAAAACAGTGACAGTATGTGAGCTTTGGTGGAAAATACTGGCTGTAAAATGGGTGATGTCTCCAGCAGGCAGTCCAGGGCTCTCGGGTGTCATTTGGCCAGCCTGAAGCAGAAAGTGTCTGCATGGGAAAGACATTACCAGCCAAACCCTGCTATGGCATTGTCAGCTCAGAATGAGAGAGACAATCCACCTAACAAGGACTGGTTTGTTTCTGACTGCCACTGTACATGTTTAAGAGAGTTAGAGAGAGAGTTCATAGCTGTAAAGAGCTCTAATATAGTGATGGCATTAGGAAAAGCGAGACTCCTAAGTCGCCATTTTTGGGGAAATTTATCCATCAGTTGTTAACACAGAATATGAAATTACAGTAAGACATAATGAGCTAAAGTCAGTTTGGGTTTTAGTCAGCCAACTCTGTTACTTTGGAGAAAACACAGCTGCCAAATAACGAGATAAACAGATGTTGACACATGCGCACACACTAATGGATAGTAGTATTGAGCAATATTTAATGCCTCAGTCCAACAGAGATCCCGTCCGGCCAGTGCAGATGTGAATCTGAGGTCAGTTGTTTCCTAAAATGTCAAATACCTTCAGTATTTTTCAGCATAGCACAAATAAAGCATTACATAAAATAGAGTATCTCCAGCAGCACATTGCCAGGGAGTGGAAGGCAGATTATACACAAGCTGT
This sequence comes from Paratilapia polleni, assembly GCA_015106735.1. Taxonomy (NCBI): domain Eukaryota; kingdom Metazoa; phylum Chordata; class Actinopteri; order Cichliformes; family Cichlidae; genus Paratilapia; species Paratilapia polleni. The sequence continues at coordinate 10,760 of VUQI01062497.1, forward strand.
CAGCAAGATGAGACCAAAATGTTCCTGAATCTGAACAACACAATACTGACTATTGCTTGTTTGGAAAGTGATTCTACCATACACAGTAGGGGGCTGACAGAGAAAAACACCATTTGTGCAAAGAAGCCAAACAGGCTGCAAACAGGATTACAATAAAAATGGGAAACATCACACTGTTCCCCTCAGGTCAGCATCCTGGGCATCTCATTCTCATTTTGGCCATAGCCATAGTATATACTGAAACACTGTATTGCTCAAAGCAGCTGGTTTTTGACAACAGTTGTAGCTGGTAGCCTGGCTCTTTCACAAAATCTATCCACTGCATCTTTAAAACTCACCAATTAAGGGCTCAGTCACACAGGTCTGTTGGAGTGGTTGGCGACCCCCTGGCAACCTCTGGTTGCTAGGGAAAAATGTGTATTCCCTGAATGTTTGGTGAGTGGTTGCTGGAGGTTGCTGGCATTTGCTAAGGGAAATTGGTTACAAATACGGTGCTGTACCAAAAGTCTCCTTGCGATTGCTTTGGTTGCTAGCAGATTGCTGTGCTTGTTGGTAATTTGCATGGAAGATGCTGACTTGTCTGCAAACACTCATTAACTACGCACCGAGCAGTAGAGAAACTTGAAAAACTGTGACACAAACCAGAAACTGAAAAGAATGTTTCTCTTCGAAGTAAAAGTTGTGCCTGACTGCTGAAGTCAAATTCAAAAGATGCCTTTTTTACTTTGATGGCAAATGGTCGCCATTTCCACTTTCTATTGCACATTTCACAGTTTCACTACTGTTTGGTGAGTAGTTGCTGAGCACTTGCAGTCAAGCTGGTGTCCACGAGCAACCTCGGAAAACTGCTAGCACCCAAAACAATTGCAAGGAGGTTTTCGGTGCAGCATTGTATAACTCTTTGCAACCAATTTTACCTATCAACTGCCAGCAACATCCAACAACCACTAGCTAATCGATTGGGGAATACACATTTTTCCTTAGCAACCGGTGGTTGCCAGGGGGGTCGCCAACCAGTCTCTAGTTGAGTAGAGTAGTAAGTAGCCAGAAAGTGCCCAGAACTGTTTTACTCTAATGGCCACTTAAGTCAATAAATACTGAGTCCTTTCACTGAGTCTTTTCTTGATAAAATGCCCAATATATAGCTGCTACCTGTCTGCTAGGCGTCACCTTAGCTAATTTGAGTCACTGAAATGGACTCCTTAATGTTGGTGCCTTTTGGAGCATTTTTAATGGAAGTACCTGACATGTAATATAGCTTCCTGTGCCTTTAATTATACTAACAGACCACTGAAAAAAAATCTATGCTCAAGTTTTTTTAGTGAAATTCTAATATATGAGTGTTTGCGTGGCACACCCATGGATGCAACTTTTTAACCAAGAAAGCTAGTGATAAATAGACTGGTACTTATATAGCACTTTTCTACTCAGTTTGTATACTTAAAGCACTTTAAACTACATCCATCATTCACACGTACAGTTATACAGTGTTTTTATCTACACTTAAGCACTTACTAACATTCACATACAACAGTATCTTGCCCAAGGATACTTCGGCATACAGACTAGGGGGGCCAGGGATCGAACCACTGTCCTTCCGACTAATAGATAACTCGCTCTACCTCCTGAGCCACAGTCGCTCTCATTAAACCCATTAGTGCTATCTGAAAACTTAACACTCCACCTTCTTCTCTAAATATGATCATTTCTGGTTCCAAAACAGGATGGGAACATTCAGAAGACTAAACTTGAGATTTCAAAACATAGTCCACACTTCCATCTTTTATATACAGTCTGTGCACCTAATCGAGAAATCTTGTTCCAGTACTTTTAGTTTTTATGCTAAGCTAAACTCGATTATTTCTCTAAAACTATCCTCGAGCTAGTCCATTTTCCAGGTCTACACCCAGGTTTAAAATCTGGTATGCAGTTAGGACTTTGAAATGCCTTCAGTTCATTTGGCTCTAACTTTGACATTGTTGGAAACCTCGAACTTGGGCTTCTGCGTGTTTGCCATGAAGTGTTCCTTCATAGTTATTGCAAACAGACTGTTACAGGCGTTACTGATTTTATCACTGACTTGAGCAATTATTGGACATATCTGGCTATATTTTCAGCGGATCCAGTGGAAAATTCTTGAACATCTTGAACCATTATACCACAACATGGAAATTGTCTTAATCTACTCATAGACCTTAATAACTGACTCTTGGCTCTTGGAACAAAGCACAAAATAAATAAATTAGTCAATATCGAATTGGTGCAAATCGTGCAATGTTGCTTTTCATTAGAAGTTATTCTGTGACAGCTGTACAGTGTCTTTAGAAACTTTGTTTGACCTCTTGCCTGCAGCTTGTTCAGACGTCCATAAGAAAAAACCTTGATGTGGTATCGCTCCACATAGTCCCTCATGAGCCATCACAGTGTCCACACCCTACTTTGGCAGCAGCAGCGTATGTGAGGGCTTTTGCAGAATAGTGGATCAACCATCTATCTTCACCAAGAATTCAGGCCAGATGAGGTTCAAGTACCAATGTGGACACTAATTAAACAGAGAGGAATTGTCTGTTCACCAGACAAAACACTTTCTTTGTATATTTTGGATGGCTGTTTCCAACCAGAATGGCAGTAAGACAGACTCATGGCAATGTTTGCATCCTGAGAAAGGTTTTTCTGTTCCATCCACATTTATCATTCAGTGTGCCAGAGGAATTGCAGTCCAGCTTCCCATTTTAGCTTTTTAAGTTTATTTCATCAAAGTGTGGTAGGAACATGTAGTTTGTTTCAGACCCCAGATGTGACAGAAAGGGAAAGAAAGTGAAAGAACATACACACACTGTTACTTGTTACTTACTTCAGTCGATAGGTTTTTCATTCATAGTGCTAATTCTTAACACAACTGACAAAATGAACTATTGCTTGTGTATTTTAGTTAAGAAGGGAGGATTCTTCTATTTATCTGTGTTGTATATGGCATGTTTACTTTTCACTACCAGTTCCTCAGTGACATCACAGCATAACTGTGAAAACATATCCTATCTCACTTATTGCTACTCACGCATAAAGATTCGTAGATTACACAAATCGCATGGGATGGAAATAGAAAATTTGTATGAACACTTGATATTCTGTGGGACTCCATTTCAGGTGGTAGGAAAAGTTTGTACAGCAACACAAGGGAGCACTCACTTGAAGATGGAAAATGCTTTCAAGTACTTGTCATGTGCAGAACACATGTTAAGGTCAACTTCAAAACAATGATGAATATTGTTCCTTCTCTCTTTTATGTGCAGAGGAGAAAGTGAAGTTGATTTTTTTTGAGGAAAGGACAAGGCAGAGCAACAGGAGAAAAGGATTAGCACACAAAGAGTGTTGGTGGAGCCAGTTAGGTGTTGGCCACATCTGTTCTCTCCCAGACTCCTGATAATTTATCCGTGGTTAATGGCAGACCGGCTATGCATGGAACAGAGGAGATGTGGTCAAACCTTTCTCCAGCATTCTCATGAAGCTTTCCAAAGTGCTCTGAACACTCCAAAACTAAAAAAAAAAAAAAGCACCTCTCCTTCAGCGAGTGCTTTGCTTCACTGTAAGATGAAATGAAATATTCTTGGAGTGGCCATCTCTAATCAGCCAAATGTTGCTGTAGCACAAAACTTATGGCAGAGGGTCAGAATCCTGTGACTTTCTAATGTTGCACTAATAGAGCCAAGCATTTCTGGACCGAAATGTCTGCCTGACTGGTTTAATCTGGATATTTTAGCTCTTAAAAGACCAGCAGGCCAAAAGATCATCCAGTTACTCTTGGATCCATTTAAGTTTACTCTAGAGTCTGCCCCCATTCTTTCCACATACTTCACATTTTCACATCCAGGTTTGCATGGCTTTGCAGTGTCTTTGCCGTCTACTGATGGGAAAGATGACCACACAAAAACAGGGGCGTAGTCGCAACCACTTTTCCACCTTTAAAACTGTCTGTATTAGTAACCCTGGCAACAAAAACCCAATGTGTGATATGCAGGCTTGTATTGCCAGGCTGTAAAGTACCTCTCCACTTTGCAACTGAATGCAAGAAGATACACACTTGATATGATTATAAGCAAGTCATATTTTTTAAATAGATGAATCCATTTTCCAGTCATCCTCATTCAGGTATCTGCATTATGAGAGCCGCTTGGACCATAGAGCTTGAGGTGATTGATGGCAGTGGAGCTGAGTCATAAAACATCGTGTTTTGATTAAAATTCAAGGAAACTTGGAAATGTACATGATGTGATTAGACTGTGAGAGTATTAGAAACACACACATACTCCTAGCCTTAAAAATCTAATGGTTATGGCCTGACTAAAATAGTGGTCTTTTTCCTGTGTGTGCTGCAAAATGTTTGGAAATATCACTCTAAAATTCTCCTCATTTAATATGGACAGGAATTATAACAACAATAAAAGACTTGTATTTATGTGTTGTGTTTTGCATTCTGGTGTGATTTTCCAGGTTTCAGGCACAGATAATTTACTAATATCAGCATATTTGTCTTTAGACGTGACACTGAACTGTTGTATAAAGGCTTTAGAGGAGCTTTGTTAAGTATGAAACTGGTAGAGAATAAGGTTTCAAAGCCAGACATTTAAAAGCTAGGGTTGAACTAAAGATCGTGCTGTTTGAATCACAGGAAATCCAGTTCTTTTGAAGGTTTTTTCATCCTAGGGATTTAAAGTCAGGACATCCTGACCTCTGCCGCTTGAATTATGATTGTTTATAAAGTTCACGCACAAAGACAGTGTCTCAAGAAAAGTAGTTGTCTTTAGGCAAACCAATTTTTATGCTCTTTTAGACACTAACAGTTCTTTTTATTGGTATTACAACAAGAATATATATTACGTTTCTGAAATTACAGAACATATGTAACACTCACTACAAGCTGGATCTGAACCACATCAAAGTCACAGATGGGAAATTTCACTGATTCATTGGTGTTAGCTGTTAAGACATCCAAGTCACCTACTGGGGTGTCTTCCCATAAACCTTCTGCATTTCTTTGTCAGGCACTTTGATGACCCTGGCAGAGAAAAATGGGCAGATGTCAAACTTGGCTATAGTATTTTCACACAAAACATGGATGAAATATCTGATTTAAGTAACAGTCAGTGAACTGTTGTACAACTGAAAATAGTTGGCAACGTGCAGTTCACTATTTCACAATACCTGGCACAAACAACTGACTGGTCCATAAATCCTTTTTTAAAAATACTAACTGGAGTTGTACAAGGTTTCATGATAACTTAGCTGTTACAGTCTGGTTTGTCCTTTATTTAGTTGTATGATTTTGCTATAATAAGTGTGTATCTCAGTCCCATCATTAAAAATTCAAAAAATACAATGTTAAGGAATGTTTTAGGCAATTTATATTGTTATTTTCTTGTCTGAGCTAAAAAAACCCAAAAACAAATGAACAAACAAAAAAATGAATACACATCTTTTTAAATGGTTCAGTTTGTTTCTTGACTTTAAACATAAGTAATTAAAGCTGGATAACTTTGTTTCAGTGTGGAAAATCAGAGTTCGATGTCACAAATTTGGTGCATCTGTTTTCTATCTCCCAACTCATTTTTTCTGGTAAACTTTTCCCCTGAATGAGGAGTTAAGTGTATTATGTTGTTGCCAAATTTCGTTTTAGTCCCTGCTGATGCAGCAAGAGAAGGGAATCTTTTAAGAGGGGACCAAAGTCAGCATGACCTTGGGAAAATGTGTACAATTAGGGTGACGGTGTCAAGTGTAGAACAAAAAGAAAAAAAAAAAAAGAAACGCTATAAATTGTTACATTTGCATACATATAATATTGGCTGTTTAAAATAAGTGGCACAACGTAGGCCGAATCAGATAACACTGTGGAGAGCACAGATAATGTTTGCATCATTTCTGCCAGTCACTCTTTGACTTTAATGTCTGTTATGAGTGATGGACTGATTCCAACTCATTTTGTTGTCACATTAATATAATCTGATGATCTAGTTTGTCAGTCATGTTTTTGTTGTGCGCAATGGCACATTTGTTAATCTCACTGAAGTGGGTGATGGAGATAAATAAGCTATGACAATCTTTTGGGCAAGCTCCCACAGTGTGTCTGTACACACCATTCTACTCCACTTCTGCAACACATCTTCATGTGTTTAGACTTGCCTCTTGTTCAAAACATCCATTCATGCGTCACATCCCCCATCGCTCACATTAAAGGTATGTAATGCCTGCTGTGATCAGAGAAAGCACTTACCTCTAATTTGCCACCTTGTCGCTAGTGCTACTAATTCACGTTATAGCTGTCAGATTAGAAGCAAAATAGGAACACTCCTGTCAGATGTTTTAATGCTTGGTGATGATTTGTGGTGTCAGGTGATTCGTCAACTACTGTTTGAAGCCCTTGTAATGTATTCGGGTCATGTAATGTAGTGCTGTTGTTGGCTAGGTCCAGAAGAATGTCAGGAAGTGGCCTCGGAGAGTTCCTAGTAGTTCTTTCCCTACATGCCCATTAATGACTCTGCTGGCTTTGTCTGCCTTACTTTCTGCTCATTGACATTCAAAACAGACAACAGTAAAATTGAGGAGGGGAAATGATTGCTTAGGTAATGTCTGCTACTTAGCATGGAAAACCCCATTTTCTACTCGTCTTTATTTATTTAAAGTGCCAACTGTCACTGTCTGACTTTTTAGCCCATGATATTACTAAGGTTCTTTGAACAATGTTTTCCTTTTTGTGACCTGATTTGCCTCACACAACCTTGTCTAGACCCCATGTCAAAAGCCAACACATAAGAAGCTGGAGAAACAGGGGACGTGCTTCCTGAGGGTAACCTGGTTTATAGATTTTGTGTTTCCCCTTACTGGTGGCAGAGAGATGGTTCAGGACCAATAAAAAAAACTGACACAAAACTGGAATTGCAAATGGATTGCAGAGTAAAAGGTGATCAGCACAAATCTGTTCATTCAGATACCACAGTGACATTTATATTAACTAAAGAGGAGTTACTAAAAGTTGGTCCACTAATGAATCCCATAAAATATATTACAAGCACCAAGTGGAATGCCATTGCATCCTGTCTGTGGTTTTGACTTGTTTTCATTCACTTTTGGTGGACACCTGAAGGCTTAAGGGGTTTTCAGTTTCTGCCAGTATAAAGCTAGGAATTTTCTGAGAGTCATGTTTAACCTTTGACCCTAAATGTGTGAGTTTTGCTCCAACTTTAGCGACTACTTCCTCAAAACAAATGAATTAGAGCTTGTGAGAACAGCCTTGAAGCCAAAGTTGGATATGTGTTTTTAATTCTTAGGTGAATTCTTAGGTGGACATGTGAGCCATATCACTATTGATATAGAATCAAGAACAGCTAACTTCAGAGAATTGCAACAAGATAAGTTTAGACCACATAAATGTAGAAAGCTGTAAATTCTGTGGTATTTACATTTTAACATGTATTCAAGTCTCAAGTCTCAAGACCAGAGATAATACAAGAGTGATAATAATAAGTAGTAAAATAGAAAGAGAGCAATACCTGTAAAAAAAAAAAAATTCAATTATAATATAATATTAAAGGTAGACAGAAGACCACATGATAATAACTTACATTATTTACATGAGTTGCATTGTTATTTCACAGTATTTTACGTAATATTGCACAAGGGTGATTATGTTGATGTTGTGTTTGAAATGTTAAGAGCAGTGTTGATTGTACAGTCTGACCGCAGCAGGAAGGAAGGAACCTGCAGTATTTCTCCTCCAGACACTGTGGATGAAGCAGCCTATCACTGAAGGAACGGATGCCACTGTATCATCCATGGGGTGGGAAGTGTTGTCTATCAAAGATAACTTAGCCAACATTCTCCTCTTACTCACCACCTCCACTGTATCAAGGGGCCATCTCAGCACAGAGCTAGCCTTCTTCACCAGTATGTTTAGTTTCTTCCCGTCTGAAGTCAAGGTGCTGCTGCCCCAGCAGACCACACCATAGAAGATGACTGATGCCACCACAGAGTCATAAAAGGTCCTTAGGAGTTCCCCCTGCACCTCAAAGGACCTGAGCAGACACAGTTTGCTCCATCTTTCCTTATAAAGTGCTCTTGAGTCACCTGACTGAGATTCCAAGATTACAAGAAGTCAAACCCATTTGGAAACTGAACAAAATAAGTGTATGTGAAAGATGTATGTGGTAAATGTCACACATAGCTGTTGCCATTACTTGCCGTTGCCCTTTCTAACATGAAGCACATAGCAGGAGATTGTGTTGGTTGCATTCCAGTTACTGTAAATACTCAGCATTGTTTAAGGAAGGATGCTGCCTAGTTAGAGCAAGCAGAAAGCTGTGCACATGGTGCCCATTCACTTAGAACCATTAGTACCATTCCAAAAATGTACCTGGAGTTTGCAGTGGCGAGCTTGTGTGAAAATGGCTCATGGTTGGTTTGTACCTTATGCATGGCTGTTTGACAAACACCAGTTCCAGGAGATCCTTTTGGATAAAAACCAGTGGTCATCTTTGTAATAGTAAGCAATGATTGATGGCATCAAACTTATTTTGATGAATGCATATGAAATCACACTGTTTATTACTCCCCAAACCAGGAATGAAACAAACATGGTGCTTTAATTGGCTCCAAAACCAGACTTACAGGGACTTAAAGTTGTGTGCTTGAGGAAATCCTGCAGGACATTACTGGCTGGTGATTTTACAACATTACAAGTCACTGCTGTCTCCACTTTTATTCAGAAGGATCCTATGGACCAATTTAAAAAGACTGAGGGAATATGTTCGATGCAATGGAATATGCTTAGTAATGATTGGCGCAGAAGAGAGGAAAGGATCAAAGTTGTCCTCACTGTGAACAGAGAATAGAGACCTCCGGTTGGCTCCACGCGCATACAGTAATTGCTATTTTCATGAATCCCTTTGCAAACACCTTCAAACAAATGGCCAGCGACAGGAAAATCTGTTGAAATCTAAACAGATATTGACTTAATGGTAAACAACCATCAGATTTAATGCTAGGAGACTTACACTCTGGGATGGAATATGTGAACAAGTCCAAGCAGTATTCCTGACTTGGTAAATCTGACTATTGTGAAATTATTTCCTGAATGCACACAGGTTGGAAATTAATAACAGTTTTATATCATCACTTCCTGTACAACCCTGCAAATAATCTTCCCTCATACATGTTAGAAGCCCGTCTTCTCTGACTGTCAGGTAACTGTACTGTTATTGGTCAAATATTAAATGAATGACAAATGTAAGACATGTTTTCACCTGTAACAAAAAAGGAAAAAGATTCATTTTCATTTTGGGGTTCTAGGAAAGTTTCTAATCTGTTATGTGATATTGCTAGAGGCTCCCTCACCCCACCTAAACCACTGTTTGCTTTCTGAAAATAGCCAAGAAATGAATGCACTCTAGATAACATTAAGTGACCTATTTGGATTGTAACAGCTACTCAGACTCCCGTGCTTTGCTTTAGATCAAGATGTTCTGTCTCTCTCCAGAAGATAAACATTCACAGGCCCCCTTGTGGAGCCTCAATAACATATGTGCACAGTGTGTGCATCCATGTGTTAGCAAGGAATGTCCTGCACTGGGTGTCTTCATTAAATGTTTGTCAGTAGCTTTGTGTATGTAGAACTGTAAAATTTGATGATGTAGAGCAGTTTTTCATTTTGCATATATGATTGTGTGTGCACAGTGTGTACTGTCAGTGCAGGCCCAAGCCAGAAGCATATGATGGGCTGTATATGTGTGTGTGTGTGTGTGTGTCTAGAGGTCCCTCTGGCTCCCATGGTTTCTCTCTCTATCCCCTCCTCCCTCACATTCTCCCCTCCCTCTTTTACTTCTACCCTTCTCCCTGCCTTCTCCTTTTCTAGGCTAACTCAAGCGCCACCTACCTTTTGCTCTTGAAATACCACTGTACTTGGACGGAGCAGCCATTTTAATCCCCCAGAAGAACTTTTATATCTTCGTAAGATTACCTTTGAGATTCAGGACTGGGGTCATAGTGGTTAATCCTACCTTCAGAGTGTGGGTTTAAGGTTAAATTTAGGATTCATCTTTGCTTTGATTTAAAGAATATAGTGGAGTTGAGAGTTTGAGCTGGGCTTAGGGGATGAATTCAGTCAATGGGAGGTTTTTATAGTACCATACAGTAAGACAAACAGAGAGAGAGATGTGTGTGTGTGTGTGTGTGTGTGTGTGTGTGTGTGAGACATCCCTAAACCCAGCACATATACACAGCAAAAATGATTTCTTTATGTGTGTCTTTCTTACAACTGCATTTAATTACTGTATGTGGAAAAGGCCAGCCACAAATTATATGCTGTCAGTCTCAACCATCACTGAAACACTTCATTTATATGTATTTCATAAAATAGTTGCTGTAGCTAATAAAACTTTGAAAAGGTTTAAAAGACAAAATGTCTGTAAAGTATTTGCATTTACAAGGAATTGATCTGGGCCAACAAAGAACCAGAGAAACAAATCATCACATATTTTACACAAGTTTTATAAGTTTATAAGTTGCACACATATGGGAAAGGGAAAGGAAAAGCTGAATAGATGAATAGTACACAACTCAGTCCAGTAAGTCTCACTGTTTTGTCTGGCTGGGTCACATCTAGGGTGTGGTTTAATATCCTGCTCAGTCTGTTCTTTTCTGTCTTCCTATTCTCTCTTTTGTTGTCTGATTCCTGCAGGAGATTCATGACTGTGGTCAGCAATAGAACAAAAAAAAAAATATAATAAAAAAAAATATTTATATATATATATATATTGTATTTTTAGTCACAGCATTTATACCTATGGAAGTGATTGACTGAATTCTGTATATTAGTGTAAAATCACAACATATGGATAGCATTTAAATGTTTGTTTAAGAAGCAAAATGAAAAGACAGAATGTTTAAGGCAATAAATCAAACACAATTAACCACCTTCTTCCAAGGAGAAGAGTGCCAAAATGGTGCTGTGGTTTTGCATCAAATGTTACATGATCACTTTGCCTTATAAGTCATGTCAGAGCTAAAATCAATCAGTGCAATGGGCTTTCTTAAAAAAGAATGGCAAAAAGCACAAGCTCTTACTATTACTACTACTACTACTACTCCTGCATGCCTCCTGTTAGGATAAGCTTAAATATCAGACAGCATCCAGCACAGGATACCGACGTAAATAAATCTGCCAAATCAACCATCTGCCAAACTACTTAAATGAGCACATGGGTTCATACTGTGTCAAGGGAGCAGTTCACATGATCATGACGTATCTGACTCCCACACAAGCACTGAGAAAAAAAAAAAGTTGCATAAACTGATATGTTGCACATGCATAAACTGATATGTGCTTTGGTTTTAAGGTGACTGAGTGCAAGAAGATAATGTGCAATAAGAAAACAGACAGACAGATGGAGGGAAAGAAAGGAAAAGAAGAGATAAAAAGAAGGGAGTAGGGATTCTAGAAGATCCAGGTAGATGTGGTGTTGAGATTCGGGGTCAGGGTCCTGCTGGACCGTAGGGAGGTGCTGGTAAGCTCCCTGCTGCAGCCAGAGCTCTTCCCTTCTGGACACGTGCTGAGGCAGTGGAGCCTGGATCCATTCTTCAAGCCCTCCCTCCTCTCCTTCAGTTTCTCTTTTCCTTCTCTCCCCCCTCATCCCGGCTCTCCCTCTTGCCCCCTCCTCCTGCTCCTCTTTCCCAGGATCTATGGGTGCAGTGCCACGTTGCTGAGTGAGCTTATTAGAGTGAGGGAAAGAGGGAAAAGGGAAAAAAGTGCTAAGCACCTCCACGTGGGCTAATGCTTCTACCCCATTTTTGCCTTCTTTCTTGCTTTTCACAAATTATCATCTTTCATGTATATTTTTTCCAGGCTTGTGGTCAAGTTGAATCCTCTCTCATTATTGCAAAAGAAATCCATAAACATCTTTGCTTCTGAGTGAAAATCTTTTTTATGACTCATGCCTGTGTGTGTGTGTGTTTGAGTGCGCGATACTTGCATTGCTTGAGTTCCCAGTCTGGTGTGAGCCTTAAAGCCTTAAATAGCCTTAAATATATCTTTTATTTTCTTCCTGAAGCATATGCATTTAAACTGCCACAGTGTTGTATTTGGCAAGTGGAAATGAGCCAGGTTCAAAAAATTTCTGTATCTAATTTTGCACTTTAAACCAAAGGCTGCCCTCGTTGGAACAATTTTTCTATACATTATTGCCATCTAGTGGCTAGTTTGTGAAGAATGTATTTACATTTTTGTATTTACAGTGGAACCGCAGTCAGTATATCAATGAGCAGAAAACTAACTTTGAACCTTTAAACTGTCAGCAGTGTGATGCTAAGGACAGCAAACAAACAAACAAAGAAAAAAACAAACAAACAGCATTTTCTTTTTAACTTGGTGTAAAGAATTGGTGATTGTTGGGTACATTTAGAAGCTTTAACTGAGCCAGACAAATAATTTATATGGAATATTTGGATGATATCCCTTTGTCTCTACAAATCTGAGAGAAACAGACATCTATTTTTGTCAGGTGCTCCAGCTGAAATAGAAAGGTGTAAAGAGTGGCACACCTATGGCGTAAGAGCAATAGAATCTTTTGTGTTTTATTCCGTGAATCAGATTCATAAAGCACATTGCTGATACACACAGAGTAAAGGACAGGTGAGCTCACATAGGCCATAGAGAGTCTTCACTGTCAGGAAAACCTAAACAACCACATTCTAGGAACTAGCACATACAAAAACAATGTTGAAAATTATATAGAAAAGTAAATGTGGATCTAAAATAAACAGGTCTACATTTTGACCAGTTAAATAGCTTTTCTTTTACTTTCAGTAAAGTTCTTTTTTTTTTGTTAATTTCAAGCATATTTATCACCTCCATTGTCCTTGTTGTTATATAAGTACCCTTAATTTAAACTTTGTGCCAAATGGAACAAAAATGCTTTTTGTAACCTAAGTACTCAAGGATATAGTTGTTTGGAAAACAGTCACGAAAAAGCTGCCAGAAATGTCAATAACAAAATGATGGTTTGCAGTCATATAATTCTGTTCTAGGTACCTTAGGCTGTTCCTGCTGCATGCAAACAACTGTTCTTCTACCATATAAGGCATTTTGGAAAAAGCAGTCTGACTCATAAAAATAGTCAGAGAGTGAGACTTGGGTGGGTCACACATAATAAACTGAATTTCACACACAATAAATATTGTTTTTGAGTTTCATCATTGGTTTCTGGTAATAATAGCATTCACCACAGGTCTTGGATAAAGCTTTCAAAGCAGGAGTCAGTACTATAAACTTTTATTTTACTTGTGTGCATAAAAATCCAAGAAGTGTGATGTTCTTTTTTTTTTTTTTTTTTTTTAAAATTTTTTCTTTGTTTAG
>VUQI01062497.1:24178-34397 GCA_015106735.1 Paratilapia polleni
TTAAAATCTTTTCCTTTTGAAGGTTCAGAGGCTCAGTAGAAGTGCACCACCTGGAAGCCCCGTAAGCATCTAAAGGCATGTGAATCCAGCTTCCCCATATCAATTAAATTGTGTTCCAACTGCACTTGCACAAGCCCACTTAGGCTTTTATTACCCCAGCAGAAAGCATCACGAGGCACTGACTGAATCTTGTTGTGGGTGAGTGCTACTGAGTGCAAACCCTTGGGCAACTGTCTGGGCACCTGGTGCAAGGTGTTGTGGCACAGGTCTAAATGGTGCAGGACGGGCAACATCCTGAAAGCACCTGATGCCACTTTAAAGATTTTATTCCTTGCTAGGCCTAGGTGCTCCAGCTTTTTCAAGTTACTGAAAGCTGATTTGTTTATAGAAGATATGAAGTTTCCTTCTAGATTTAGAGTTTTAAGAGATGGAGGAAGGTGTCGCGGCACTCGTTTTAGTTTGTTTCCCTCTATGTTGAGGCTTTCCAAGCATGTTGTATTGAGGAAAGAATCCCTAAGAAGCCCTTTGTTTGTGAGTCTGTTTGCACTCAGGTCCAACACCACCAACCCTGATTTCCCATTGAAAGCTCCTCTGCTGAACCGCTCAAGGAGGTTCCCCTTGAGATAGAGCTCCTTGGTGGACAGCGGTAACCCCAGAGGTACTGAGGTCAGCATGTTGTGATCCAGGTTCAGAGTGCGCAGGTTGCCCAGAGGAGAAAGCACTGCATTAAAAAGCGATTCAGATCCATTCCCAAGGCTGTTATTGCTGAGGCTCAGAACCAAGAGGCCAGGGCACCTTGCCCATGCTGCCTTCGACATCACTGTCAGGCGGTTGTTGTCCAGACGAAGCTCCTCCAAAGAACCTGGAAGGTCAGTTGGCACACTTTGTAAGAGATTCCTATCCAAGTAGAGGCGTTTTAGAGCTGGGACCCCCTCAAAAGCTCCTTCAATGGAACCATCTGTGAGGCGGTTGTTGCTTAATACAAGGAACTCCATAGAATCATATTGATTTAGCAGGTCCAGCTGGATGTTGTTGATGTAATTATTCATAAGGAGGATGTAGCGGGAATTATAGGGAATGCCATAAGGAACCCTATCCACACCTTTGTCAGAGCACTGGACCACTCTGGAAAACAATACATGTGATTAATGATACATTAGTGATCTCCAAACTGTTTCTGATTGTGTATAGTGCTATAATATTAACAATACTGGGTGGTATGTTCAATCACATTTCAATATGCTTTGTCTTACCTTCCATAGCAGACACACTCGGGTGGACAATAGTTATCCATAAAGTAAGGAAAGTGCATTGTTGGGGAGGTTTCTTTCTTCTTCTCTGGTGGCTTTTGGGTTTTATCGTTCTTCTTCCTTCTCTTTTCCTTGGACTTCTTGATGGTCTTATTTTTGCTGCGTTTGTTGTTTTTTGCTGGCCTCACTGAAGGTGTTTTGGCAGTTGTGAGCTGTGGTTTGGCTGAAGGTTTGTTCAGTTGTGGTTGTGGAGGAGATGCTTTGTTTTGCTTCACTGTAAGTTTGGTGTAATTCTCCATCATTTCAACATTTTGGTGTTTGCCTGTTGGCTGTGGCATGTTTGATTTATGTGCAAGCTTGGGCACTTCGGCAGATAAATTGTCGTTTGTTTTTGATGTTGGCTTTGGTTCTTTGGTGATAAACTTTGTTTCGTCTGGATTTGTCGTTGCTATTTGGACCAAAAAGATAGATTCACCCTCATCTGGCTGAACAACTCTGTTTATTTCCCTTTTGTCCTCCGCTCTGTGTGTCTGTACCTCTTTCCATGCTGGTTTCAGCAAAACATTTTTGACTATTTCATCTTCTAAAACCGAACCAGCCTTCACTTCCATTTCTTTCAGCTTGAGATGGCGTCCAGGACTCACAGTTAAGTCTGTGATGTGACTGACTGACTTAGGAATGTGAATATTGACAGAAGGAGGTTGAAAACTAACTGTGGTGTAAGGGGTGTCAGGGTGAGACGAGTCTAGAGGAATTTGTGTGGGTGTGACAGGAAGTGAAGGAGAGCCACTGTGATAAGCAGGAGGCTTATTTTGAGACTGGAGGATAATTTGAATTGTGGCAGGAATCACTAATTCCTTTCCTACTTGAGCAGGAAATGTGCTTAAAGGAGATGTGGGGTTGTTAATTAATGCCTGAGCTTCCTTTTCTCTTTCTATTAATTCCTTATAGTTTGCATGTTCGTCTTCTCTCTTTTCTGCATGTTTCTCTTTTTCTCCTATTTCTTTTATTATTTGTGTGTCTCCTCTTGTCTCATCAAGACTAATCCCTGCAACTAGCTTTTCCACTATTTCTTGTTTCAGCCTCTCTGTTTGATCACTTCTCTTCGATTTCACATCTGTCTTGTCATGCTTTGCTTCCTCTGGTAGCCATGTATCGTGACCTTTGACAGATTTGACTATTTTCCAGTTCTTTCCTGTATCTGTCAGCATCCTGCTCTCGTCGTGTGGCTCTGTCTTTGAATTAGGAACTAAATTCAGTCTGTTTTCTCTCATTTTCACTGCAACCTCTGTGTCTGTATCTACATCTTCCACTGTGTCGGGTACGGAGTATATCTCTCTTTTTTTTGCTTCTTGTAAAAGAACACTTGTGAGAAATGTCTTAGTGGTGTGCCCTTCCTCACTTTTCTTTCCATATCCTTGGTTTCTGTCAAAGTGTTCATCTATATTCTGGGTTTTGGTCATTTCATGCTCTGTCTTTTCCTCAGTCATCAGCTTTTCTGGGTCTGTCTGTGAAGTCAGTCCATCATCTCCCCTTCTTTCCTTCACAGTCTTTTCTTTCTTGACAGGCTTTCTCACAGGGTTTGTCTCAAGGGTATTTCTTCCACCCCTCTGATCCTCTGTTTTCCTCATCTCAGTGGCTTCCACAGCAATATTTTCTTCACCATTTTTTCTCACCTCTGCAGATATAAGAGGATCTCTAAGGTCCTCACTTCTCAAGTCAGACTGGTCATCTCTGTTCCATCCATCCATCTGTGTGGAAGTCAGTCCTGTTTATAGATAGAATGTTCATTCACTTAAATGAGCACCAATAAACAAGTGACACAGCTACATCTTCACATTACAGCCAATAGCATAAATAACATAGAAGGTGTTTGCACTTGTAATAGATTATCTTCACGGAAACAGTGTCCACTAAAGAATGTCTTGATAGATACTGAAATAGATAGCTGTTTAACTTACTGAAATGCGATACTTACTGTATGAAAATCCCGAAACAGTAAAAAACATGAGCAGGAGTGTGAACACTTCCATTTTATCTGTTGAAGGATAAAAAGGAGTACCAGAGGAAGGTTTAAGATGACAATCATAAAAAACATTCTCTAGACATGTTAAATAAATTTTGATTATATTTACAGTACTATGCAGAAGTCTTGAGCAACCCATTGTCTTTTCATATTTTGCTAGGAAAATGAGAAATAGGTGAAGTGCTTTATTGAAACGTGATAACATAAATGGAAATACAGCATATAAGGCAAAGACAGAGTTTGTACAATTCTAATGAACTTGAAAGTCAATATTTGGTATGACCACCTTTATTTTTCAACGCAGCCTGAACTCTCTTATGAGCTTTCTTATAAAAAAAAATAAAAAATAAAAAAAAAATAAAAAAAGTGAAGCCGCTGCCAATCAGATACTTTTCACATGGTATTGCATGGTGGATCAAAATCTGAAGGTACTTTTCTGTGTTTATAATGCCATCAATTTTGACAAGATCCCCAACACCACTGGCTGAAATGCAGCCCCAAACCATGACAGAGCCACCATGAGTTTTACAGATGGCTGTAGACAATTACTGTTGCACCTCTCTCCTGACCTCCTCTGCACATATTGACGACGATTTAATCCAAATTTCAAATTTAATCACTTAATAAAACCTGTTGCCACTGATTTTCAGTCCAGTTCTTGTGTAATTTGGCATACCCCAGTCTTTTCTCCCTGTTTCCCTTCCTTAAGAATGGCTCTTGACAGCCACCCTTCCACTGAGACCATTTCTGATGAGGCTTTGGCGAACAGTAGATGGATCAACTGAAGGGCCAGATGCATCTCTCAGGTCCTGTGTCAGGTCTTTGCTGCATTTTTTCCTATTTCTTAAGGACATGACTTTCAGATACTGTTCATCTGCTGTAGATAGTTTTCCACTTGTCCAGTTTCCTCAAATTGGACAGGAAGTTTTAGGAATCACCTTGTTGGTACAAAAATACTATTTTATGCCCATCAAACTGTGTTATCTTTGGCATTTTTGTAGATTCACTAAAGAAATGGGAACAAATGATGTGTTTTTCGACTGGCTGCTAGTACCAAAGACACCATTTAAAATTGATTCTTTGCTAAGTTGTTTGTTATGTGGATACACAACACTGGTTCATCCCTTGAGTTAGATGCATTTTTTATGCTTGAATGATTCACAGGTCAGTGTGAAATGGCTTAACAAACAAACAAACAAACAAACAAAAAACCCCATTCCTCTGAAAATGGCCACGTACAAGGACTGGACTGAAAATGAGTGAAAAAGCAGCCAATGTCCAAAGAAAAACTTTGAAAGACCTTCAGAAAACCTGGAGGATTATTGCTCAAGACCTCTTTAAAAAATTTAATAAATTAGGGGTGACTCAAGACTTTAGCACAATACGGTACACACTTTTTACGTTGTTCATTTTAGTCAATAAGCATACTAAACCTTGATATTTAACAATTTTACTTCATTTCAGACCAGTTGTTTTTAAATCTGGTGAACTTATATGAATGGACTGTGTGTTTTCAAAGTCTCCTAGAAAGGCATAAATGGCTTCTGTTATCAACTACAAAATTGAGTTTCAGTAAATACGATAAATGCCCTTGTGTGTGTCTTCTAACAGTATTTTTTTTTTTTTTTTTTTTACATACCATAAACATCTTTAAAAAAGTCTACTTGGATTTTTGTTTGATTTTCATTCACTTTTTTCATAACAGGTCTGACTGGGAGTTAGACCTCTCTCTGGCCACACTGACCTCAAACACATGTAAAATGACTACATAAAATAACATAATTTACATATCTTTATATTTAAATGACTTTTTAGTGAAAAAAAATCAATACAATTTCAATAACAGTGCTTTATGGTCATCATTTCTGCATTTTATTCGCTTCGAATCTGCAGGCTCTTTGTGTCAAAGCAAAGGGTTACTGCTGCAATACTGTCCTGCATATTCTCGATAAATCCAAGAAAAAGAAAAATATATTTGAGAAATTGTTAGTTGAAATTGCTTTTTTACACATACAATGTGGAGCCCCAATAATAAGGGGATACTACAAATGTCAGTAAAATAATAAAGGTGAAAGAACAGCACGGAGATACAAAATACAACAAAGACATTGTTCAATTGATTTATGAGAACTGCTTACCTGTCATGAGTGTGGACTCATGTGAATCAATGCTGAGTTTCCTTATTTGTCAGTGTTTTCCAGTTGACCCTACATCCGTCTCTCTCTGTAGCATCAGAGGACTTAAAAGCTACTGAACTGAATATTTCAGAAGAAAGAGTGCAACCTTTGAACTGCACACCACCCCAGCAGAGTTGACTTTAATGATCCATTTCAGTGCCCCTCTCTGTATGGAGAGACTTCACACATAAGCTCTGGGCAAGCCATGGGTAATAACTCCTAAAATACCTTTATCTGGAAGAGAATTCTCACACTTACCCTCAACGTCAGAGGAATCTGAAGGATCAATAGCGGGAAAATGAGGCAACTTTAGGAAGAGGGGTCAGAGGTGACGGCTGGATTTTACAGTGGCTACTATCTGCCACGTTAAGGCATTTGCATCTAAGGGGTTATATGAGGGTGACAAGTAGGTCCTGGAAACTGCTTGGCCTTTGACCCATATGTTAAAATTCTGAGGTACTTCAGGAGTGTAAAAACTGGTGATGGCAGTGTGTGTCTTTAGATTTTGTTATGGGGAAATTTTGGATGTGTTAATGAGTGTAGTCAGGGGTTAAAGTGGGATTTGCTGGATGGGGGAACCCTAAGATCGGTTGTAGTGGTGCAGCGTGAGCTCCAGTAGATTTTGTGCACAGACTGTATTCAGCTGAGCTATGCTGCTGCTCTTTGTGGATTTACACAGCTGAATTCAGCAAGATATAAGAAGATGGTACATGAACTATCATATCTGATTTCCAGCCCCTAGACAGTATAAAGGTGGAATTCAGTGAGTGAGTTATCTGCTTAAATTTATATTGATGTCTGCTACTCTTGATGTAACCTAATATTCACCATGAACACCAAAGTTCATCATTGTAAGCTTCACCACAGTGCTGCAAACTAACCAGTGTAGCCTGCACTGAACTGCCTAGGTTTTTCATGCAACCTTTGACAACATTAGTATGCTTCAATTTGTTTTGCAAGATGTTAAACAACATAATTTCAGCAACACATCAAATATAGATCCAAGATCTGTGAATGAGGACATTACATGTTAGCTTTAAATTTCCTGTTTATCAAATGTCACTGAGCAGTCCTTACCTTTAAAAATAATCTCTCTTCTTCCTCTCCTGTCCCGTTTTTCTCGCCTCTTTCTCCATCTCTGAGTGAAGTTATCTCTCTCAAGTTTCTCTCCCAGGGAAACACAGCAGCTGCACCTTTAGCTAGCAGGCACACTGTGTGACACACTGCACAGAAATAGTTTGTGTGTTTGCTGATATTTGTTGAGCTGTTAGAAACGTATCATTTGAAACTACCTGCCACTTAAAAACATTACTCCCTTTATGCTTGCTCCTCTTCAGTAGTGCTAGTTAGATGCTGAAGTACCACGACTACAACTTATGGACACCTGCGCCAAAAATTTCATTCCACGTCATTCCAGCCCACTTTAAACCCTTAGTATAGTGCTATAAATGATGCATAAATTATATATTTTTTGCCAATTTCATCTTGTCAAGTATTTGTATTTCATTACTTCCCACCTCTGGTTATTCTTTCTTTCTCTCTTTTTTCTTTTTTCCTTACAAGGAGCCAGACCTTCTTGTAATTTTTTTAAAAGTGGTCTTAAGTAATAGTTCTCCAGGTTTTCTGAAGGCCTTTCAGAGTTTTTCTTTGGACATTGGCTGCTTTTTGACTCATTTTCAGATCAGTCCTTGTACCTGACCATTTTCAGAGGAATGTTTTTGTTTGTTAAGCAACTTAGCACTAATATGAATTATTCAAGCATAACAAAGGCTCCTAACCTAAGGGATGAACCAGTATTATGTCTACACATAACAGACAACTTAGCAAAGAACCAATTTTAAATTCTGTGTTTAGGCACTTTGTTACTAGCAGCCTGTTGCAAAAAGACATAATTTGTTCCCATTTCTTTAGTTGAAACTACGAAATATACCAAAATTGAGGAAACTGGACAAGTGGAGGACGAAAATGGGAGGCCTAAAAACCTATATACAGTATCTGAAAGTCATGTCCTTAAGAAACAGGAAAGAAAATCCAGCAAAGACCTGACACAGGACCTGAGAGATGCATCTGGCCCTTCAGTTGATTCATCTACTGTTCGCCAAAGCCTCATCAGAAATGGTCTCAGTGGAAGGGTGGCTGTCAAGAGCCATTCTTAAGGAAGGGAAACGGGGAGAAAAGGCTGAGGTATGTCAAATTACACAAGAACTGGACTGAAAATCAGTGGCAACAGGTTTTATTAAGTGATGAATCCAAATTCGAAATTTTTGGTTCAAATTGTTGTCAATATTTATGGAGGAAGAGGTACAACAGTAAGTGTTGGATCATCTTGACAGAGAACGGGACAAAAGGCAGCCAACATCCAAAGAAGAGCTTTGAATGTCCTTCAAGAAGCCTGGAGAACTATTCCTGAAGACTACTTAAAGAAATTACAAGAAAGCTTGTCTAAGAGAGTTCAGGCTGTGTTGAAGAATAAAGGTGGTCATACTAAATACTGACTTTCACGTGATTTAAAATTGTACAAACTCTGTTTTTGCCTTCTATACTGTATTTCTATGTATGTTTGCGCATGTTTCAATAAACTGCTGCACCTGTTTCCCATTTTCCTAGCAAAAAGAAAGAAATGAGGGGTGGCTCAAGACCTTGGCATAGTACTGTACACCTTTGAATTAGCTTGAATGAGTTTTATTTTACAAAATTCTAATAAATGAATGTCTGATCTGGTTTAATTTTAAACCCAGAATATAAACAAAGTATTATATATATATTTTTTCAACTAACTAAGAAATTCTAACAAGAATGAGATGTCCTATTATGTATGCTGTAGACCATGGTGACTTTTGCCTTAAAATAACAATCTTGGCTTAGCAAGAAAATAAACCAATTTATGACTCATGCAGCAGCTTGACGGTACAGGTAATAAATCTCTAAGGTATGCGTCATGAGTTCTGATAAGGGCAGCAACTCATTATTTTCACTTTAAATTAGTCTGTCAAGAAGCCTGAAACAACTGCAATCTATTAAATGTCAAAATAGTGAAAATCTCACTTTCTAAGACCCAAGATCATGCAGCTTATTTGTTAAAGTGGTTATTTGTCCAAGCAACAGTCCATTTTTTGTTTGTTAATCAGATTTGACAGGTGATTCTATACATGTAGATTTTATGTCCTGGTGATCGTTGGAATTGATCATGCTTTAAAATAACTGCTCAAATAACTGCCTGGTTGTGTTTCAAGATGACAGCCAAGTGGTGGAACTTGCTTCTAGAAGTGTTGGATCAGACACAGGTTTTAAGTTCAGAGTATGGGGTGCAGAGAGAAAACGCACACATACGCACACACGTGTATTTAAAATAAAACAGTTAAATACATAATTCATGCCTATATTATTTATTTAGAAAAACAGAACTGTGCTGTGCTATTCATGCAAAACAACTATTCACTACCAAACTATTTTTAAGCTCGCGTGTATTAAGGCACAGGGTGCTGCAAAAGAGCCTGAAAATCATGGCCAAATTTTCAATGTTGTAAATATTTTGGACAGAATTTTCTTATTTCTCGTGCCGTACAAAACACATCTTTAAAGAAATGAAAACTGTACTGCAAATGACAAACAGATGGTTTCTTTCCCTTTGCGCATGTTAAGATACTTTTATTTATATGGATTTGTATATTTGCAACACACAGTGTCAGAGTGTGTTTTTGTTACACAGTGAATCATATGAGCTCTTTGCTACGGTGATCACTGCTTTCAGTTTTCCATTGTGTCATTATGTGTGGGAATACGTATATTTATGTTTATCTTTAAAAAAAAACACAGATACACAAATGGTTAGGGAGGGAGAGCTGATAAACAATGGTTTTCAGTCAGTTTTATCAAAGAGTATTGGACAAGACTGTGTGGCAAGATAGAATAAATGATGGAAGTCTTTAGAACTTGCAACTCTTTAATTTCTACTTTGAAAAAGAGGTTGTCCAGGGCTGGATGTTTGAGAACAGTAACTTAATGTGAGAAACAGCTTTACTGAATTATCTGGATAACTTTGCTGAGTAGAAGCCAGAAATACTTTAAATTCGGAATATGCACTGATGCAACAAAACTGAGTTAATATGGTTAACTTAGTGAAAGTGGCTTTTCACACACAAAAACACACTTTCAAAGTGCTGACATCTAGTGTACAAAATCTGAACTGTGAAAGCAGAATAATGTGATAGAAGTTGCATTACAAGACCACAATGTGGCAGCACACTCCCACACAACTGCATAAGTTGCCCCAAAAGAGTCTGGTATTGCATAACATTGCATTGGAAAACACAGCAGATGGGCTTTAATGTTTTGTATGGATCCAAATCAATTCTGTTCTTCTGGACCATGGAAAGAAAACAATATTAACTATGATACACATCAATAATAAATGCGTATCATAAAAGGGGACCCGAATGAAAGCCCATAAGAAGGGAGGAGTGTCTATAGCTGAGTGAATAGTGGCAGCTCATTTCCTGTCAAAGGTGACGTAATGTATAGGAGAGTAGGTGTAAAAAGCAGCAACAATGGAAGAAACAGAGAGGTGGAGGTGGTATCTTAGACCTGCACCTGTTTAGGCTAAAAATATGGCAGTTTGTTTCACTGTGCAGTATGTAGGCCTACTGTATGCGTGTATGTACGTATCTATGTAAAAAGATATTTATACAGAACTTTGCCCCTCCTCCATTATCAACCCATTTCAATGCCTTGTTTTTTTTTTTTTTTTTTTTTTTAATTTTTTTTTC
>VUQI01062500.1:6219-20341 GCA_015106735.1 Paratilapia polleni
AAACTTCTTTGGGTTTTTTTTTTTTTTTTTTTTTTTTTTTTTTTTTTTTTTTTCAGTCTATAGGAACGTTCTTGTTAAAGTTGTATTCCAAGGTGAGGTCCTGAGAAGCCTACAAAAAGTCTAACAGCAAACTAAAGACATATTTTTTTAAGTTAAAGCTTTACACGTGTTGTGTTGCACAGATCCATGGGAACATTGTGAAATGCACAGGTGGTAAATTGGCCATTTTTTCTTTACTGTTGCACTAGTGGACCCTAATTAAGAGGCTCATTGTTACATTTTGTTGGTGACTGACATATTTTTGGACATCTTTTCTAGTCTGGAAGAGTTCAAGTGAAGGAATTTTGGCCAGTTTTCTCATGTATGACCATTATGTCCCTTAATACTCGCGTTTCTTTTACTTGGTTGGCTCTTGTTTCTGGCTCTTGGCTGGCAATTTTTTGTCTGAACTGAGTAGTTTGACATTTTGACAAATAACCTATATGTATTCAGTTTTTTGTGAGAGCTAAATAAAAGAAACAGGTCACCTAACTTAGTTTCCTTTCAGTTTTGTGTAAACAATCTGTGTAACACTTTAACTAGTGAGCTTTAGTCGTTTATATCTTTGGCCTTTTTTGTTTTAATTCTTTTTGCTAAGCTAACGGACTGATGTACCTTTTGAGATTGGAGAGTGGTGTTTGTGAATTTATGGGAGAAATAACACACATTTACAAGTGAGTTTCAGTCTCTATAGATAATTACCTTCATGATAGCAAAGGTTCATATTAAATTAAGGCAGTTGCAGTCTGTCTGGTCAGGTACGGTAAATATTGCTTGCCCTGTGAAATCTAAAAATAGTCATCAGTTAAACCCAAAAGCAAAGTGCTCTCTCTCCTTACATCTCAAGCAGTGTTCTGTGCCATAAGCTTCTCTCATTGCCTGTTTGCACCATCCTTTCAATTACTGCCAACTTCTAGCCTTAGTTGGCTGTTATCTCGGGAAGCAGGCTTTCCTCTGCTTGCCTCTGATTCCATTGAAATCAGTAGTGCATGTCTGTCCAATCTTAACAATGGCTTGAACTGGGCAAGCTGAGAGGCCAGAATTATTTTCTGGTTGTTTGTACATGCGCATTGTTGATAACCTCTGGTTTGTGATGGGAAACTTATGGGAAATCCCACTGGCTCTGTTAGCAAGTAAACAAATCCTCTGTGATCTATCATTTTAACAAATACGTTTTCTCTTACTTGCCACCTTGGCCAACATGAGTGATGTAAGAAACTTTTAATAACTCCTTTAGCACATTAGCAAGGAAAGCCTTGATGATGGAGAGGGGATGTCAGTTCCTGTCATGTCTGGGTTAATGAAACAGGCAAGTTGAACAGATGCAGGCTCAGCCAGCACTTTCAGGTTAACATCTCTGAGAAATAACTTGGTTGACCGAATTAAGTTTTAGCAGCTGTTTTGCTAATACACCATCTTTATTTTTTATTAATATTTTTAATCCCCCTGTAGATTTTGTATTTTATTAATATATTTTAATAAACTTTTTTAAAATCAAGATGTGGGTGTGTTTTTTCTGAGCTCATTACAAGCTCTTTTTTGGAGATATGTTGTCCTCACAGGACAGCAACTATGTGATTTTATAAAATATGGTGCATTACTGTAGATTAAACAGACTATAAAGTATTTAAACTAGGCTCAACCTTAAACATCTACAGCAGTAATACTAATACATATAACACTGATGGGGAATATTTTACTTTTGACACTTTATGTACATTTTTCCAATAGTACAGAGTTTATGTGTAAAGAGGTTTTTTTCATAGTGTTTAATTCCTATTTTTACTAAATGAACAGTTCCATAATTTCTCCAGTACTCGTCATTGGCGGCTAATGGTAAATATTTTGATGATTAAAATTAATAATAATTTACAATTCTTCAGCCAGGAAAGAGTGCAGATTGCAGTATGCGTAAAAGAATAAAAGATAAAAGGCATGGCCACTTTGAACGTAGCTCCTGTTTCATCTTGTTCTAAAGAGTCAACTGTTCTTCTCTGGTGGGTAGCCTACACTTTGTTTTTCCCCGCCAAATTTAGCATCCTATTAAATATCACAGTGCACTGTGGATGCATTTTGCTAACAAGCTGGCTAACCAGAACTAACATAAGCTTACAATTCTCCTGCACTACACTCAAAAAAGAAAACAAAATCACAATGGTCACAGTTCCAGAGTCCGCAAACAAATAGAAGCTACATTCATCCTTTCTGTACAGTCTATTGTTCTGATATGGGATTGTTTTTCAGACAACCAGGGTATTTATGTCCTCTGTGCTAAGCATACAGACATTTTCTTATCTAATACTTTGGAAGAAAACATACAGTATAAGCTAATTCCAAAAATGTCAAAATATTCATTTAACTGAATTATATAAAAACTGATCATTTTAGGTGGTGACTAAGAGGATTAAGAATGTTAACAGCAATGCTTGCTTGTAACTGAACTGGTTCTGTTTCTTATCTTTTCCTAAATGATTGCATTTAATAAACCACGGGGCCTGATTGCACTTCTTTCTGCCTTGACTTCACTGTATGGTGCACTACAGAAACCTCAAACAGACCCCAGGCCAGACATCAACAAGCATGCAACAACCCGGTTGGATCTGTGGAGTTGCTGCTGGATTCCCTGAAAGTTTGATTTATCTAGGTTTGGAACTTTTTTAATGACAGTTTCTGCATATTATTGTACAGATAAATGCCACTCATCCACTCGCAGTTTTTCTTTCAGTCAGTTTCTGTTCTTTTCTGTGTCGGCTTGGGAGGGGGGGGGGTTACAGACCTATATTCTCCATCCAAGCCTGAAGGATGACCTCATGGGGCTAGCAGCTGCCATCACCATACTTGCAGGAGTTAATAGGAACAGTATGTAGCCTCTGGAAAAAACTTCTTTCTTTCTTTTTCTTTCTTTCTTTCTTTCTTTCTTTCTTTCTTTCTTTCTTTCAATTTCTAGGGAGCCAACACTTTGGCTTCATTATTTATTTATATATATTTATCTTATGACATTTTTAAGAAACCAACCTTTTAATGTACTCCCCAACAGTTCCCAATTTTAAAGCTGTATAGCAGCAGAAAGCCTGCAAGGAAGAACTAGCTGAATGATTAAGATTTTCTGTAACATTTGGTCCACATTCTCAAATACAGACTGGCAGATATTGTGTAAAAGAGTCTAGTGGATCATAGGAAACCACATGATGCACTAACACATAGCTGATTGTGTTATATTTAAAGTGCTGATGGGTTAGTGATGCTGTACTGTACAGTGCAAGACTTCTATACTGCCTCTAAGGGGTAATTTTTGTGAAGTGGCCTTTATTTATCTCTATGCAACCCCCACTCCCACCCCTTTCTTTTTTTCAGTTTCATTTGTTGGTTTACTCTTGTATTTGTTTGTACTGGTCTTTGTTTTGTGTTTCTAATGCTGTACAGAAATTGCAAAACAATGAAACTGCCTTTTATGGAGATGTGATCTCTCTGTATGTTTCTTTAGTGCATGATTTAGCCTTGATACTTTAGCGTTGATACTGCCTAGTCTGTTGGCCTGTTTATGCTTACTTGTATATGGGAAAGTTCAGTGAAGATAGTGACCCTCTAAAAAAGCTTAAAAAATGCACCAAATAGCATATGGACACAGTTAGTGGTTTTCTGTTGAAAACAGTAGAAAAATTAGCAGTTAGAAAACCATACTTCCTCCCTGGAAGTTCTGGAGATTAAAAAAAAAACAACAACCCAAAAAAGGGTTAACATTAGATTTACATCTTCCAGGTGGGCAAAAGCACAAGTTTCGATGAATTAAAATGTTTCTCTGTGCCGGTGTGTTGATGGAAAACTCTTTGCAAACAAGTTCACCAACTTGATAAGTTGTTTTCACCACCTCTGGCATGTTAGGGACTGTGCGGGCTGAATTATTTCCTAATGACCTTAAAAAGTCCATCGGTAATCTTTCACAGCATCATCCATCCCCAAATATGCCTCATTCTCCTTCTCCACTATCACTATCATATGCAGCTGTTGAAAAATTTGTGTCCATGTGCAGTGTATTCTGTCAAAGAAATTACAAACATGAAATCACATGCTATTGCCACTCTTCAGACTTTTTATACACTCTTTTAATCTTTTTATTACTGTCAGTTTAGTATGTTTATAGATAAAACATATATACATATATATATATATATATATATGTATATACATACACACACACACACATATATATATATATATATTTTTTTTAAATAATTTATCAGTAATATGCAGCAACAATTAAAGTTAACAGAATCAATACAAAAGAATAGAAGAAACGCCTTTATTTATTCGCAGTTTAATCATTAAAGAATTGCAGTTATTGTGCTTCATAAGGATGGCACTGTGTCTGAAAATTCATCATATTCTGATTCAGATGTTGCTGAATCTTGATTACTGGATGCAGGCCCACTTCCCACTTCAAAGAAGTGAGATGAATTCAGAGAAGAAAAATGTGTCTCATTGTTGATGTGCATTTTTAAAAGAAAACTGAAGAATTCAAAAGTGTTTAGTAGATAAAAGTAGATAAAAATCCAGACACTGGAGATGATTTTGGATGATATTCTGCACTGCGCTGAACTGAAGAGTCTTAAGTCATTAGATACAGTTGTCAGGGTTTTACAAATGGAGGACATCTCTCTGTGCACAACGCTTCACTTACTTCAGTCACAACACTGAATATCTGGAGCTATATATATATATAAATATTCCTCCACTGTCTCCTGCTGTTGCTCCTCTTGGCTCATTTATTGTCAAAGCAACTGAAAAATCTGTTTTCTTGGCTGAAGGCTGTGCATCCAATCTGATATCCTTCTGTGTTTGACCTGCACTGGAATGTTTGCAGAGTAATGTGTGGGCCATATGACTATCAAACGCTCACCCACTTTGCGGGCTTTGAATCAGACCACAGTACAAACACCAGGGGACAAAATTCAGCTAATGCTAGCTCTATTTTCTGTTTGCTTCTTGAGATAATCAACAACTTGGAAAAGCTGCAAGTAAACTTTTTATTTTTACTTGTGCCAGGTTGGCTGGTCCTCTCCTTTGGTCCATGTTAAAATATTTTTAACAGCTTTTGGGCAGATTGCCAGTCTATAGACTCATGGTTCCCAGAGGATGAAACCTACTGATGCTGGTGATCACCTGATTTTAACATTAGCACTAGCATAAGGTTTGTGTTTTAGACTTGCATACCTGTCTCAACAAATGTTGAATGTGCAGGCATGAAATCTGGAACAGAGTTTCAAGTCTTTTATACTGAAATACAACACTCAAGACTCAGAAAATTAGCGTAGAGTAGTATCACAGAATTCATCTCCACTGTCCCCTCAACCCAGTTGGGTATGGCAGATGGCTGCCCATCCCTGAGCCTGGTTGTAATGGTAGGTGTCCATTCTCGATTTAACAAGTCATTCAGTGCTTTCTGGTAGTGTCATGTTGAGTCATCTGCTCCTCATTTGCAGAAGTTGATGTCTGGGGTGCCCCTGAGTTCAGTCAGTAAATAATGTGGTCAATGTGTTGAAGGCTCATATCCTTACTGTGGTGGCCTGGGTTTGAAGGGTTTGGGCTCCCTGGCCATTTGCCACATGTCATGTCCCCTCTATGTGTTCTATGCTTTCCCTGACAAACAGTCCTAAAAAGCTGAGATCTAGGCTAGTCTATACAAATGAAGGACATCCAGCCACAAATAGCTGTTATCAATCTAAATTGAAGACAGATTCAGCAACCACTGCCTTATTTTCCTGCCTCAAATGCTTTCAGAAACACATTTCTTGTGCTATTTTTGTAATATAAGATAAAGTTCGATCCAGTTAGGTGCAGCTCACTGTTGGCGTGTTTATAGGAGGCTGTAAAAGCGGGAGGGCACCTGTCAGTTTTCTGTTGTCACTGTCAATGCTGAAAAGCTGCGTGATCCCTCCCTGTGGACATGTGCCATTAACAGGGAGTTTTTTCTCCACACTCTTCCAAAGTTCTTGCTCACTGGGGATTCTTGGGTTTCTGTCTATACAAACTTTATATAAATAAAGTTTAACTGAAATAAACAGAATTCCTATAGCACCTCACAGATCCTCTGTCTTGATGATTTTAAAGATGAAAAAATGTTACAAAAATGTTATGAAAAGCAACTTTTAATAGACATAGAAAATCTTAAATGGCAAAGCTAACTAAAATATTAGACAAAAATCTTTTATGAAAAAGCACAGTATAAATGGATAAAATAAATATTAATTTCATTTGTTTAGACTGACTGCTGATGGAAAAAAGACTAATACACAAGATTTAAAAAGGCAGTGAGATAAAAACATTTCACACTGGCATTGGACTAGTGA
The DNA here is from genome assembly GCA_015106735.1 of Paratilapia polleni. NCBI lineage: Eukaryota > Metazoa > Chordata > Actinopteri > Cichliformes > Cichlidae > Paratilapia > Paratilapia polleni. The sequence continues at coordinate 12,606 of VUQI01062500.1, forward strand.
TGATTGTAGCTGTTTGCAAATTTTCTACTATCCAGTTGTAATTCTGTCCAGCATGCTGATAAAATATTATTTACAAAGTGCATTAGTTATACTGCATCTTGGTGAAAAGTCACTAAAATATCCCTGGCTTATGTTTTAATGAAGATACACATTTCATTTGTAATAACAGCACTTAAACATGAAAAAGAAATCAGTCTGTGAAGCGAGAACATCGGTTTGATCATTATACAAAAGTAGCATGTTTTAAAAGAATATATACTTTTACATACTGAAACGATGGTACTTGTATATATTGGTGGTTTATACAGATTAGTTAGAAAAGGAGATGAAGTGAGTCATTTAGGTGAACCTACAGGCAGCATGTGAAAGCCATATATATATATATGTGTGTGTGTGTGTGTGTGTGTGTGTGTATAAATATTCATCTCTCCTAAATGTCTTTCTTGGCCATTTCACATGTGGTCATCAGCATATAGAGGGAGAGTGAAAAACAGCTGCCAGGAAACAATGTCCATCACTGACTTCAGCTGTTTAACAGGTTTGATTTGTGAACAATGTCTAATAAACACAGAGCCAGCCGCACAGCACAAATCCAAACATCAGAAACACCAGCTGTGTCAGCCTGTCTGTCCCACTGGCTGCTAACTGTACTTGCTTGCTGTTAAAACCTGAGCCATAGGCCTGTGTGCCTCCCCCACTGCAAAGCACCATGGGAGCCTGAAAGGAAGTGGGTCGCCTCAGTGGTCGGTCAGGACTGGATCCGTCGGTTGGCCTCTCGCCAATAAACAGCAGCGGGTGTTTCCTGTGATCCAGCTCTATCTTGAAGAGCTCGTACTCCTTATGTGGCAGCTTGATGCCCAGCACGGTGCATCCGTCTGTGGGGGTCAAGTCCTGCTCTACTCCGACCTCCCAGCCTCTTGCCCGTCCACACTTTCCTGGCCTTGTACTGTTCAGCAACTTGGCTGTGGGCTCCACCATGGCTGTGGCTCTCACCTGGGTTACCTTGAAGACAAACTCAGAGGCTCCTGAGAGTTTGGCGGAGGGGTTTCCCTGAGCATAGTGGCCTGAGGCTCTCAGGGTGAAAGTGGGCTGAGAACAGGCAGGGTCAGAATAGTGCCGATAGATGCCCTCCCATGCGTGCTGGTGGGGATCAAAGGTGAAGTCTCGGGTAAGGAAGAGGATGTTAGGACGGGTTTCACAGCGCTGGCTCACCCATCGGCCTGCTAGAGATAGGCGAGCTGCAGGGCTGCGGGGCAACACAGGGGGGCGCTGCTCTGAGGAGCGGTACAGCAGGGCACACACAGGGCAGGGGTGGATGTGATGCTGCAAAAAAAGAGAATGTTAGATGATTAAGAGGTGCAACTAATGACCTCAGTGCTGGGTCTGGATACAGTTGCAATGATGCACACTTCTGACCACACCCATAAAACTTTTAGCTGAAGAGGTGAGTGAAACACTTCTTTAAATTCTGCAGTTGATTTACTCTTTAAAAATGACATGAAAGAAATTAAGCCAATGCTATTCAAGTGACAGAGTAGAGTCATTCATGACCCCAACCGTATACTTATATATGTCTAGTTCTCCTACAACTTTTGCAACTTTTTTTTTTTTTTAACATTATAGGGTTTAATTTAATTGTAATTTTTCACATGTAATCACTACATTGTAATGCCTTGAAGTGAACCATGGCTAACAGACCTAGAGTATTGAGATTTACTGCTGCAGAAGCCTTGAAGCAGATACTTAATGCCTAAAGTGATGATGAAAACAGCTCAACTGATGGAGATGAGTTGAGTTGCTGCCTTTTCACATTACAATTTTTGACAACCATAATTAATGACATTAGAACTATTTAGAATACCTGTCATAGATAAAGGAAATTGTATGGATATTATAAACATAAATAGCTTGGTCACTTAAGGATTAAATCATATTAAGGCTTGAAGTTATGCTTCATTAGGGGTGTGGCCACACTGAGTGACAAGTAGGTGCTGACAAAGGCATTACCTCAGATAATTTGAGTCACTGAACTGGACCTCTGTGTTTGTGTTGTTGGGGCCTTTGGGAACATTTTCATTCCAGTTATCTGCCAAATAATGTGACTTGCTTTGTGGTTAACTGTACTTCTGCAATTCTTTACAAACACAAGAACAAGAACCTGTTTTCTATTTTTGCTCGATAAATGACTGATAAATTTTCTGTTGATTGATTAATAGCCTCACTGACTAATCATTTTCCCCCTAGAGAGCTTTGAGAGGGTAAATCAAGCAGCTTTTCCAAACTAAAATATGTTTGGTTTTTTTCCCCTAGAAGAAACAGTTTTGGCCCAGAAACCACATGCATGATGTGGTCTAAGCACAAACTGCCTAAATGTACAAAAAAATTCAGAAAGTATCATTAAGGATTATAGGTTGTCATTCTGTAAGAAGAAACTCTGCTGAATGTGTCTTTATGATAATTAACAACAAACTCCAATTAATCCAATTTTTTTTCCTGATCAATGCTTTCTCACTGTGCTGTCTCACCATGGCATTCTGCAGTGGCTGCTGGTACCCAGTAGGTCTGTACTGAGTTCTCTGGGTCCAGTCAGTGTGGATATCCCCCAGGAGCAGCTCCTGGACCTTCCCTCTATGGTTGTGGTGTTGAGTCTCCACTCGTACCAGACCCATCTCCATCATGGAGAAGCCCAGTGCTGCTAGACATCCCCTCCCTGCCCGGGTGTTGTATAGCTCATAGAGCTTCCCCGGCACCACTCGACCCAGGCTCACACCCACGCAGGTCGAAGGGAGCCTGGAGGCCAGTCTCTGCTTGGCTGCAAGGCTGTGAACTACAATGCCCACTTTGCTGAGGTGGTGTTCAGCTTCAGTGCCCCCACGGGTGATCCAAGAGGCCTGGCGCAGACGAATCTTTCCCCTGATTATCAGGGAGTAGCTTGGGTCCTCACAGCCGCTGTCAGTGTAATAGTGCTGCAGGGCCTGGAAGTGACGGTTGGGGTGAAAGGTGTAGGTGCGGGTGAGGAACTCAGGGCCGGGCCGAACTTCACATCTGAATACCGAAGGAGAGAATTTATGTAGTTACATGTGTCATGTATAGATTTCAGGTGGGACTCTTTACGTCTGACAGAAATTACTTTTGGAGCATGTTTTAAGAGTCTCAAATCCGTCAGAGCAAGTCCTAACTCAAGTATCAAGAACTTGTCAAGCAACCCTCTGGGCTGAAAGCCAATGCATAATTTTAAAAACTGCAGCTCCTGGGATGTATAGCCACTTAAGGCTGGCTCCAAAAGCAAGTTAATATAATCCCATGTAAAATGCCCAACTTTACAGGAGATATAAACATGTTTACAGGCCAAAAATGTGTGGTCTCTATAGCTAATTCCCCCCCCATTAAGGCTTGAAGTTATATATATTTAGTTCCATAGTCACAGGTTGTAAGAGATATCTGCTCCAAATCATATCAATAATTATTAGAAAAATGCTGTAAACTTCTCTGTGGTATACTAAAAACAAGGTGAATATGTGAATGTACTGACAGGTGGTAGCTCTACGTTTTATGCTTTCTTCTGCAGCTCTATTAGAAAGATGAACACCAGTCTCCAAAAAGATATTCCCTCATTTGATGCATATATATGAAACTGTACCTTGTTGATACCCAAGTGCCATCCAGTCGTGGGGGTATGTCTGCTGTGATTCTCACTCTGTCCTGTATGTTGAGGCACTGACAATGGGGCTCCCACTGCAGGCTCTCACTGAGGTTGGAGGAGGAAGAGAAGGGACCTGTGGGGACCTCCCAAAGTTTTGTCCCTGTTCCTACCACCAACAGAGCTACAAAGCAAAGGACATTCAGATAACAGTGAGTAAATAACAACAGCTATCCAATCTGATCAACAAACAGCCTCCATTCCATGTCATAGGAAACCACTCAGCCTCCTTCATTAGAAAATCAAGAGAACAGCTAAAATCCACATGGTTATATTCACATCTTCAACTAGTTACACTCACTGGAGTTCACTGCAAACTGTTTCGGGTTTGTACTTTAAATTGAACGTTAAATTTTCTCCACAATGAGCAGGGAGTCAGTGCTATAGAGACCATACATGGCTGTGAAACATGACTGGCCTCAGTGCATAAAGTCTGGCTTGTCACTTCAATAAGCCTGCAGCTGCAACGTACAGGCCTTTGGTTTGCTCTGAGGCAGGAGGTGTGAGTGGAAGTGTTTGTGCGGGAGTGTATGGTCTCTGTACTGTATATGTACTTTTTTAAAATTGAGATAAAGCAAACGGGTAGGTCAGTGACAGCAGCAGGCCAACCGAGCCAAACACATCTGCTGATAATATGATTTTAAGAAAAACACTCATGATGATGAATGTTCTTGTTCTTGAGTTTTCCCAAACACTGACAGCTAATCCAAATGAAAGCATTATTCACTCTATAACATTTATTGATCTGACATTTGCACATCTGTAGTGTGTCTGCCATTAATCATAACTGCATTTTCACCTCAATACACTCTTTGTTGAGTGGAGATGCATGTGTTGTCAACAAGGTCGAGTGCTGTGGTCTGGTTTCCAACAAGACAAAGGCGATAGGATTTTCTGATTGCACCCTCATGGTTGCAACATGGGGAAACCCTCTGGGGTCTGTCTGGGCAATGTGTGCATTTTTGTGTGTGTGAAAGTTATGGCTTCAGCTTCAACCCCCCCCCCCCCAAAAACAAACGTCATAACGTCAAAGCTGGATGAGTTCTTGCACATGCCTCCATCTTCTGTTTTCCATCCACTTGGATTCACTTTTATTCTTTAACTTGAATTGTTCTTATTATTATGCTTCAGTTTTTGTATGGAGTTCATCAGTTTAATATAACCTGTTACACAATGAGCTTTGAAAACATTGGTAGGGGAATATTGTCACCTTTGAACAGAATGACTAAGTGTTTATGATAATCTAAGAGAGTGATATCAGTCTTCCCATCTACCTCTCTGCTGTAAGGTGCTGGAAACATTCCTCAGAGATTTTGGTCAGGGTTGACATGATAGCATCAAGCATTTGTTGCAGATTTGTCAGCTGGAGATCCATGATGAGAATTCCACATCCCAAAGGTGCTCTACTGGATTGAGATCTGGTGACTGTGGAGGACATTTGAGTACAGTGAACTCATGTTCAAGAAACCAATTTGAGATGATTTGAGCTTTGTGACATGGCGTGTTATCCTGCTGGAAGCAACCATCAGAAGATGGGTACACTGTGATCATAAAGGGATGGACGTAGTCAGCAACAATTCTCAGGTAGGCCGTGGTATTTAAATGATACTGAATTGGTACTAAAGGGCTCAAGAAAATATCCCCCGCACCATTACACCACTATCACTAGCCTGAACCGTTGATACAAGGCAGGATGGATCCATGTTCAAATTCTGACCCCACCATTCAAATGTCATAGCAGAAATTGAGACTCATTAGACCAGGCAACATTTTTCCAATCTCCTATTGTCTTATTGTGGTGAGCCTGTGTGAAGTGTAGCCTCAGTTTCCTGTTCTTAGCTGATAGGAGTGGCACCTGGTGCTGTCTTCTGCTGCTGTAGCTCATCTGCTTCAAGGTTCAACACGTTGTGCATTCAAAGTTGCTCTTCTGCATACCTTGGTTATTTGAGTTAGTGTTGCCTTCCTATCAGTTTGAAGCAGTCTAGCCATTCTCCTCTGACCTCTGGCACCAACAAGACATTTTTGCCTTGGTTTGAGAACTGCCACTCACTGGATATTTTTTTTGGACCATTCTCTGTAAACCCTCTGCAAATCCTGTTGTGTGGGAAAATCCCAGCAGATCAGCAATTTCTGAAATACTGAGACCAGCCCGTCTGGCACAAACAACCATGTCACCTTCAAAGTCACTTAAATCACCTTTCTTCCCCATTCTGATATTCAGATTGAACTTCAGCATGTAGACATCCTGACTATGTCTACATGCTGAAATGCACTGAGTTGCTGCCGTGAGATTGGCTGTTTAGATATTTGTGTTAACAAGCAGTTGAACAGGTGTACCTAATGAAGTGCATAGGACTGATAACTAATAACAGCCTTGGGCTGATGACATTTGAAATGATTGCACATAGTTTTTAAAAAATGTCAAAATCTTGCTTTAAGTTTCTGTATTCAGTCTGTTTTTTCCTCCCTTTCCTTTTCCCTTGCTCTCTCATTCCTTTTACTCCCATAACTGTCACATTCCCCCTCTTACTACTAGTTATCTCACTCCACAAATCACTCATCTGACTCTAGTTGCACATCGGGAGAACATCACCTGTCGAGGCTTCATTTGAGCTAGGAGTTGGCTGTGCAAGCTTCAACTGTAAGGACCCACAGATCACTTTGGTTTGTCATGGCTGAGAAAATTAAACTGAAAGAAAATGGGGACTTCTTGTTGATTTTTCTGTAAAATGCTCCAAGATGGAGGCTGACTGATCTGCATTTATTAACCTTGTTAGTGTCAAATTGAGGATGTTTTTTGTTCCCTTCACTCTTGGAATGCTTCCCACATGCTGACCACAACCGCAGACATGTGTGCTGCTCAGTCATTTCCCAACGTTCTTCCACCTGATGCACGCACACAGCTGTAGAGTCTGACCTGTACATTCAGTGACCACAAAGTCAGACTCAAACTCAAAGCAAATTTCTCCTCCTTTCAGCAGTCTGTCAGTATGCTGATAAGATTAATTCTTCTCTTTGCTGTCACAGGCAATGAAACATGTTTGCAATTTCCCCTATCCAGTGATGTGTTTGTTTATGCTCCCTGTCACTACAGCTGGTGAAGGAACCCGGTCAGTCAGTCCCAGCTGGGCTCCTTTGGGAGAACTCGGAGCAGAAATACTAATCAGGATTAATTAATTTCCACGGCTCCTTACAAGTCATCCAATTGGTCTGTTTTGTGTTAGCCGTCCTTTGTAGCTGCATGCAACATGTTGCCTAAATGGTTACTCACACACATAGCACAATGAATGGACACAGAGACAAGAGTCCCAGTATGTGATGTGGAGTCATTTGGACTGCTATATTGGAGTTTCTGTTTTTGCCAAAGCATTTCTATAGTGTTTCTTGAGGTCACTTGTCATTCAGTCCCTTTCCCTCTCTTGGATCTCCTTCCAGTTGGGCATATGGTTGCATTTACTAAAAGAGTGCTCATAAAAGCAGAGCTTAGTAAAACAAAATTGCTCATCGTGGGGTTTTAAGTATTCTTCTACAGAAGAGCCCTATTCCAACCGCAAGTGAGGTGATGGTGTAATACATATGATAATATCCAATCCCAGTCTCCATTTTGGAGGAGACGGGGGACTATTTTATTTGATTCACTTCCTACACGGGCAGTCACATAGCATTAGTGTTACCCTGCAATGGTTCCTACTGATTTATTTTTCCACAGTGGGCCCTAAAACTTCCCACTCAAACAGTCTGCACCTATCTGTCACAGTATAGTGGTCAGTGCATCCTTTAAAAACAGATTTCATTACATATACCAGTAAAACTTTATGTAAGACTGAGATTTAAAAGTTACCTTCAAGCTTAAAGATGGATGAGAAGCCTGCAGGATGCAGAATTGATTAAATGTTTTTTTTTTTTTAATTAAAATTAGGAAACGTACAGTGACTATGCACTGTAAGAGTTTTCTGGTACTAAAGAGCTAGATTTACCAGCATTAAGCTGTTTATTACAGTATGCTTTCTCTAATCTTCAACAACAGTTGTTTTTT
>VUQI01062502.1:0-16947 GCA_015106735.1 Paratilapia polleni
TCAGTACTCTTGCTGCAGCATTCTGGATTAACTGAAGGCTTTTCAGGGAGCTTTTAGAACAACCTGATAATAATGAATTACAATAGTCCAGCCTAGAAGTAATAAATGCATGAACTAGTTTTTCAGCATCACTCTGAGACAGGATGCCTCTAATTTTAGAGATATTACGCAAATGCAAGAAAGCAGTCCTACATATTTGTTTAATATACGCGTTGAAAGACATATCCTGGTCAAAAATGACTCCAAGATTCCTCACAGTGTCACTGGAGGCAAAAGTAATGCCATCCAGAGTAAGTATCTGGTTAGATGTCATATTTCTAAGATTTTTAGGGCCAAGTACAATAACCTCAGTTTTATCTGAATTTAGAAGTATGACATACGTCAAGACATACGTGAAGTAAAGTAATCACAGTTTACGTGGTACAGTTTTCTTTTGATCACTTCATGGGAAGGCTTAAAGCATCCCTCTGAGGCTGATTAAAATTTCAGTGGGTTTGGGTCTGGATATTGTGACTGTTTGGGCTCTGAAATCGATTATCGTTGGTACATGGGCTCCATGTAAGCACAGCCACTGAGCTAACACGCATGGCTCCTGACGGACCCTGAAACCTGCTCGCCTTGTTTTTTAATTTCTCATCTTTTCCTCTTGTGACAAATGAAAGTGTTTGCAGTGGTGTGTCACTCCAACTGCTGACTTGAATAGCCCCAAACAGTAGCTTCAGTTTACTTGCAGCTGTGCTGATGGCCGGCTGTCACATGACGGGACTGGAGCGAAGATGATGGGTTATGAAAACTTGCCCTTAAGGTTGGCTGCTGTTTGCTGAGTCTCATGGCGTTCATTACGGGATGGTAATGTGGCAAATCTGACTGTAAGTACGTTAATTTCACTCGAAATAAGTAATGGTTGATAGCTAGATGTGTTGACATATCAAAGATTTTAAGACGTCATGAAAGTAGAGCATGAAAACACGAGTGTCCGATAATGGGTACATTAGCAGGAGCAACATTAGCAGGGGATGCTGGAAGTCAGAAAGGTGCGAACAGCACTGACGTTACGGCGACAGAAAAGCGCAGTTTTGTCCTCGCGTCTCTTACCCTCCTCGCCGGTCCCGTGCACGGAACAACCGGTCAGATATCCGGGTGAAAACCCCGGCGATGGCCGGTGAGTACACGGAGTGCACCAGCCTCCTCCAGGACATGGGAGCCGCCATTGCTGCAACTCAGCGACTTTGAAAAAAACTTTATCGACAGGGCTCTCAGTTCACAGACACGCTGCACTCCCTCCCTGAACTGTACTAAAGAAGGTGTTTTGTTTTTCTTTTAATTAAAGAAATTAAATATCGCTGTCCGTGGATCTGTTTTTATACTTTGGGCACGACTTTAAATGCATGTTAATGACCTCAAGTTGTCAGCCTGCAAACCACTGACTGTAGACTATATCTTTAGTTTTAAGATCATGTTAAAGTTACCCTGAAAGCACCTTTAAAATAGACATATGTGTGCTGGTAATACGTTCTTCTTCTCTTCATGTTGCCTGTCTAAGGTGTGCCCTGAAGGTTTTCACTCCTGCAGCACATACCATGTATTGCACACAAGTGTTTGTTCTAGCCGACTGGGAATTTGTGTGTGTGTGTGTGTGTGTGTGTTTATGTTTGGAGGACTGTGCAGCACGAGAAAATCTTTACCTTGCTTGACCCATCTGATATTCATTATTATTGTCCTGTAATAACAATGCTGGCAGCAGTATTTTTCAATAGTAGGGGTGGATAGTAATCAGTAAAATTATATAACTTTACTGTTTTATTGATTCCTGCTATCTTTGTTTACTTTTATAGCATTACACTCTTTGTTTGTTCTTGGATTGTTCGTCAAGTTATTAGAAATAAACACCAGTAATCGACTGTATTTTTATTTTTATTTTTATTTTTATTTAATCCCCGCTACACTATATTTCAGAGTAAAATCAAAAACTTTTACTCCTCTACAGTTGCAGGTTAAGATTTTAAAAGCTGGAAAGATTAAACAAACACAGTCTGTAATAATACTTGATAATTTAACAGTGGCAGGGGGCTTCATGCATAATGAGTTGGGTCTTTCATCATTGATATCCTTTCACTATATGTAAGGCCTTTGCCTGTAAATAGTATTTTCAGGTCAAGCTCAGCAGTATAAAGCAACACTACTGGCTGTTGCTCAAGAGCACTTACAGTAAGTCAGATGCTTCCTGACATGGCACGACAGTCTGAGGGACCTTATCTTTAAACATTAGCCAGCTTGTTGTGGGTCAGATGTTAATCATCTGTCATGCTGTTAAGAAAGGAAGAGAAAATGTAATGCAAGGCCCATGCTGATGCTAAATAGGTTAAAAAAAAAATTTTAACCTTAAGGTAAGCTTTTCTTTATTGAACCTCAGCAGAGAAATTCATAGCACAAGGAAACAGATATCACATGGAACCTGGAAAAATAGATTTAAATACTTGATGATTTCATTGGGACATTGTTAAAAAAAATGATGTATCTACAAATACTCTTTTCTTAATTTGTGCATATGTATAATGTCTCTTTCTATTTTGTGTCTGTCTGTATATATAGACTACATAGACTACAACAAAGTCAATAAATATTAGAGTAACATTTACTCAAGCACAGTTTTGAGGTACTTAAGTAATTACTGAACTTCGGAGAAAAGGGAAACACACTGAATACTGAATATGTAAAAGTAACTGGTGACATATTGTACTTTTGTTTTGTTTTTTTTATTCCACTACATTTTGACAGCTTTCACACAATAAAGTCACCATTGTTTAGCAAAGCATAAAACACCTTACTGAGCAGAATGAAGTGTAAAGTGCAGACAAGAAGAAATGTAACGTCCCCCACGGGCAGACGCGGGGTCTCAGGAGGTTAAAATAGGATGCACTGTCAGCATTATTTATGGTTCAACATAAAGCCTTTGGGGAATGATGCATGTAAGCATGAGTTTGTTTTGCCTTACTGAACAGAAGTCTGTGTATATTTCTGGCCATTTAGTGGACAAAAATACATTTTGTGCTTTAGTAAAAGAAACCCCACTTTAAAAAAAATGTTTAAAAGCTATAATTTTTATTACAATCCTGGCGAGTTTCCTTTAGAGGAAGACCAAAATCTCTTCTAGGGGTGCTAAAATATTTATGTATATATGCAGGAAAAACACTGATTGCTATAAATATCAACTTTCAGCTTTCCACCTTTTGGATGCATAATTTTTACTTGTAAAAGAGTATTTTAATACTCTAAAGGCAGGATCTGATTATTATGTGAATGCAAAAAAAAAAATGCATGTAGAAGCATAGTATGGTTAGTTATTGTACTAACAGTATGCGGAATATGTCTCTAAAACATGAGCCATAACGGCGGTTTTATATTGTGCCATATGTGGAGGTTTTAACTTTTTCACCTTGTCGAGAAGGGAATCCAGCAGTACCAGGAAACGGCTCGGTAAAGGTCACGTTGATTATTTATTGGCGATCTGCCAAAGAGCGGGCGCGAGCACGTGCGTGTGTTCTGTGCGTGCGCGACCGTGCGTGTGTTTACTGGAAGAACCTCTGAACGGAGGGGGGGCGGAGCTTTACGAACATCGGCTTTACTCACTGGAAACAACCTCCAGTAACCTTCCTCCCCGCACACACACACGGGGAGTTCTCCGGCAGATAGCACTGCCACCGCATTCCTCCGCTCGGAAAAGAAACCCACACACTTTTGTGGATACTTTTGTATGGATTTTAATGCCTGAGTTAATAATTTTTCAAGCACTACTTTCGGGTAGTTTGCGTATCTTTTCTTTTGGCGACGAGCGGCTGCGGCGCTGGGCTGAATATATCTACAAGGTAAGTTAAGACTATGGAAAGACATTTAAAAGCGCTCCGTTAGTCATCATCTAAGTAGACAAAATAACAGAAAACTGGATCATAGGGCACGTTCAAGCACAGTAGTGTTATTTAGCAACTGGGGCTCTTGGTGCGGATGGTCCTTAAAGTGTTCATGTTTGGGGGGTTTTCGGTAGTGGACCGAGTTGAACGCCAGCGGCTCCGTAACGGTTCTGAATCGCTATGGCGCCTGCACTGTCCGGTTAAGCCGACTTCAGTTCCCGTAGAGCCTGCAGGGGATCTCGGGAAACCAGACAAGACGGGACACCTTTTCAGTCATCATGAAACCAGAGAACGGGTCTCCGAGCAGGGATACAGTTATTTAGTGAAGAGAAGGGGAGAGGGGAGAGGGGTGAGGGGGAGAAAAAAAAAAAAAAAAAGCGCGCCGGCCGGACTCTTTCACAGTGACCCCGATTCAGAAATCCCTTGTTGCGGTGCGCCCGATCGAAGACAATTGAAAGCAATCAGGATCCAGTTGCTGTCTGGCTGCACGGTGCAGCAGCACGAGTAAGCAGTGCATTCATTTAAACTAAATATAACCTGCCTGCTCGCTGCCCAGTCCTGTCTTATGCGTTTGTTACAGTGGTCATAACTGCGTTTTTATGGGGGTAAACTGAGAGCTCCGGTGTGGCAGAGTGGCCATTTATTTCTCACTGCTTATGAAGGAGTGTAATTCAAATGAGGTTCTATCCCTCTATATTTGCATCTCAAGATCAGTCTGTAAATAGATGGAAATGCTTAATCTGTGCTCACTGTCTCCCTCCAGCTGTGTATAGGTGCTCTCTACCAGCCCCTCTCTGGATGCATCAGACTCCTCTTCCCCGGGGCCCTGGACCCGGTGTGTGACCCCGCCACCCTCACCCCACTCCCCCTCTCGCCTCTCCTCTCACTCTGCCCCCAACTGTCTTCCACCTGTGCACCCCGGCGCTCCTTTTCTGGGCCCCCTGCCTCTCGACCAGCAGGGAGAGGCAGGGGGCCATGGCATGGCCATGGTAACCTTTGGAGGACGCAACCCCCTTGCCATGAGCAGCGTCACCCCTCCAGAGGGCAGGGTTCAGGGGTCAAACTTTACCCCGCATCATTACAAGCCCTTCAGCTCGCATGAACACTACCAGCAGGTCAGTCACACCTGAGTTTTCTGAGAAACTCTAAGTATGTGTGTTTTTGGGATGTAAAATTCACCCTGGCTTTTTCTACCTTTTTCAGGTGATGCGTGCACTGCGTAAGCTTCAGCAGAGTGGGTTTTACTGGGGGGCTGTTGGGGGCCGGGAAGCCAGCTCCTTGCTACGCTCTCAACCCCCCGGCACTTTCCTGGTCCGCGACTCCTCAGACCACCACCACTTCTTCACCCTCTCTGTCCAGACAACTAAGGGAACCAAGAACCTGCGCATCCACAGTGAGGGAGGGGGCTTCTTCTTACAGCCAGACCCCCAAAACACCCAGGAGCTCCCACAGTTTGATTGTGTGCTGAAACTCATAGCGCACTACATGGGGAAGGGGCAGGATACTGAAAGGACCAGAGAAGGGGCAAGTGGGGGAAATTCAGGAGAGGCAAAAACAAAGGCACACAATGTTTATCTGATCCACACGGGCGGAGAGAAAATCCCCCTGGAGTTGCGTCGACCCCTCTCAACTTCTCTCTCCAGCCTGCAGCACATGTGCAGGAGGACACTGAACAACCAAGGCCTGGGGGCGTCAGAGCGGACTGAGCAGCTCCCAGACACACTTAGAGACTACCTGGAGGAGTATGACGCTCCTATATGACTGACAGGAGCTGAAGACGGTTCCACTGCATGGACCAGGTGCCAGGATTACAGAATATCTGTGCGGACATAAACTGACCGGACTGAGCCTAAGATGCTAACATGAGGTCAGTTTTCCAGAATCTACCCAGGCTCACCCACTGACCTGGGGTTCTGGGATGAGGAGTGTGATTTGGGTAACCAACGATTACCTCGTCCGTCCTGCCTTGCAAAAAACTGACCACTAGCTTGAGTGGCAGATGAAGCCAGAGGTCAGAGGTCAACATTTCCTATGACTGACTCAGACGCAGAGCAGTGCCTCGTAGAAGATTAACCTGACTGGTCGATATGAACGATGACAGCGAAGGCATGATCAATACACCACCGGTGATCTCGGTGGGTTTAATGTGCTTAAAAAGAAACCTCCTCCTGTCTGTGTGACATTTACAACTGGACAGATAGATAGATGGCAAAGGGCAGAGAAGGTAGAGGGAGTGGATGGAGGAGGAGGAGGAGGAGTTTTCAGAGAAAAGGCAAAGTCCAAACGAGGGGGGCCCAGCACAGAACGCACAGCATTTGTTTGTCTGAGTGTGTGTGTGTGTGTGTGTGTGTGAGTGTTTGTGTTGTGGTGGTGCACACATTTCCATTGCTGCTTCCCGCAAGTGTTGCCTCATAGTGGGGAGTGGGGCGGTCATGCACTCGAACTCCACATACGCAAACACACACAGGTATAGACCACATGAAGGTTTTGTTTGCATGGGAGAATGAGAAGGAAAAAAAAAAAGCATTACAAAGCATTTTCTCCTATTTGTTTCTTGTTCCTCATCCATAACCATTTGCCTGCCCCCCTCCCTGCCTTTTTGTTTTAGAGATGCATGTTTGCTTTGACAGTGACAGAAAACAGGCTGCTCTTGCCGAGACAAAAGCTTTTTACCGGGACAAAAGCCCTGGCATGGGACCAAACAAAACAGCAGAACTTATTTTTATCCCGACTGGCTGGAAAAATGTCAGCGACACTGTAAAGCTCCTTGGGGAATGATGATGATGATCCCAAAGATGCGGAGAGGGTGAGGATCTAAAGTTGAGTGAAGAAGGATGGGGGAGGAATGGGATTAGGAGAAGGAAATTGAAGAGGAGGGAGGGAGGACTGGGGAGAAAGGTGGGAGGAGACATACTGGTATACAGCTAAACAAAACCTTTGACAAGAGGAAATGATAGAGCACAACAGGACGCCGCTCCTGTAAATATAACTGCCCGTGCGAAAAAGTTTTAGCTGAGTCTTAATTCTGTTTTAGATTATCATCTCCAACTTAGTTCTTTTTGCTAAAGTGCCCTGGTGTGTTTGAGTATCTGTCTACCTTCTCCTGTAACTTCAGAAAGGATTTTGGTTTTATTGCCTCATCTACTATCCATTGTAACCTCTGGAGAAGGAATGGACAGTTGGGGTTTGTCTGAATGTCATGGAAACACTACACTTTTTTCCCTAAAGTGATTCTTTAAGAAAAGAAGGAAAAAAAAAAAAAGCCTTTTGTAAAACAGAATTCAAGACTTGGATTTGATCAAAATTGTGCTTTTGCTGTTTGACCCTTACCTGTGATCCATATTGGAGTGGTAGCCTTTTCACACCGTGTTTTTATTTTTTGAGCTCACGTGGCCACTCGAGACGAGGGTGCCAAATTGTAGGCAGAGTGACACACATTTTTGGTCAAATCTGAGTCACATCAACACCAGGTTTTAACATGTGTTGCACCGGTGGACCACGTGTATGTGAATCATTTTGTCTTTTATAAAGACTCTCTCGCAAAAGGCTGGCCACTAGTCTGGCAATACAAGCTGTAATACCTGAAATGACAAAGCATTACAAAATAAATGAAAAGGAACGTTGCACATATTTATATTTCTAAAATATTTCAATAATTTATATTAAAAAGCAATATTTTTACAAAAGTCAATGCATTTGCCCTGTGTCTTAATTTACTGTTTGTTTTTTTGCCTGCTTGTCTTCTTTCTCTCTTACTTCACTGAGTCAATATTGACTGCACACACTAACTTACTGTAATATATTGTAAAACAGTCTGTATTCCAGCAATTCCTGGCCTCACAGCAAGATTATTTACTTACAAATGGGATTTCCTAGTTAAACAAAGCAGTGTTTATTCAGTCAGCGCACTTTGAAAAAAGATGGTGCAGCAGCACGAGGAGGTTACACATTCGTCACAGGGTTAAAAATGACTCCTATCTGCACTTCTCCTTTTCTTTGCCAGAGCATTGTGGATAAATTCCATAGGCATTGGAGAATGTATGTATGGGAAAAGATGGGTAGGAGGGAGGGCGCAGCTGATGTGCACACGGCACAGTAACAAAGGGGTTCCCAGAAGGAGAGGGTTAGGTCAACGTCATGCACGCACACTGACACAGCAGTCACTGTGTGGAGAGCTCACTTTGGGCTGGACCTAACTGGAAAGGAATGCAGTGGGGTTTTATACATCCTGCCTGTGGGGCTGAGAGGATGGTGTCCTCCAGGGAGTGTTTATGGATAGATATATGTGTGTGTGTGTGAGGTCAAATAGGTGAAAGGGTCCACGTGGAGGAGATTTATGGCGGTCTGTGGTTTTTAGTGTGCAGCCAAAGCAGAGTGTGCGTGTGTAAGTGGTTGGTCAAGCTAGATTGCTGCTGTTGGTAAAATTAAGCAGGAGGTGAGTTTCTTCATTTCTGCACACACACACACACACACACACACACACCCTCCCCTTCCCTGAACACACACACACATACACAGATATGGTTCCCATTCCCTGCATACCTTGTGCTCTGTCTGAGGCTGGCTTCCAGGAAAGAGGCACTTTAATTGAGTTGAGTTTTTACGGCTCTTGCCTGGTGTTAGTGTGTGTTTCAGAAGGAGGGAGTGTGTGAGGTAGGTTAGTCCTGAAGAGAAAATAATTGTCTAAAACAAGAAATAAAAGGTGCAGAGAGACTGTTAAGGTCAGGTAAAGGGGACCTGATAACCTTTTATTATTTTTATGTCATAGATATACTGTAAAAATGATGGATGCTCATATTACACATGGCCAAAGTTTCAAATAATAATCTCAGGGTGTGTATAAATAATCCCTGTGAGCCTCTACTCTGTTGTTCAAACCTTCTGTTTGCAAACTGTCTTAAAAGAACTAAGGGTCTACACTACACCATAATCTAAGGATTATTTTAAACTATGAGTCATGCAAAGCTACTCCTACATAACTACACTACATAATACATAATAACTACATAATAATAATTAAAAAAAACATGAGGAATTGAGGCGGACAGAAGAAAACCCAACATTATTTGGCTACTTATCTCCACTCTCCTACGTTCGACATAAAAATAAGCAGTTATATTTTGATCTTCCTCTCTCAAAAAAATAAGGAGCAACCTTCTCCACCTCACTGGGCCAACTGCCAGTGCTATACACCCAAGACTTCTGTGGGAATCAGAGGGTAATGTTTAATAACTGCTTTTAGAGCTTACCTACAGTACAGGTAATTACAGTGATTCAAATCCTTGGTTCCTCATTTTTTGCTGTGACACTTCCAGGAAAAATGTGTCCACGGTTGCTGTTTGGACACTTGTGTGTGTGTCTGTGCGCGAGTGCAGATGACACTATTTGTTTATGAGAGGAAAATTAAGTGGGCACTTGCAGAGAAAGATGACGTAGGTTAAGAGACAAACAGAAATGAGTGAGCCTTCTTCCCAAAATCCAACCAGAACAATCCAGTTTTACACACAAACACATTGTCTAAATAAGCCAGCTCAGCTCACTGTGACTCATTTTATGTTCCCCATAGTTGCCTAGTGAGTGGCGCTGGAATATTTTGCCTGTATCGTGAATCTCACACACTCACAGAAAGTCTTTCCACCATGATTCATTTTTTCGCATTATGACTTGCTGTGTCCAGCTCAACAGTTGTCAACAGTGTCCCCGCCAAGCACAACACCCGGCTCTCAAACAACTGAGCTCCATGTGGAGTTTTTTTTTTTTCCAACAATCAAAACATTCACACCAATGTTTGAGGCACCGCCTCTCATAACTTAAATGCTGCGTTTTAATGCAGTATAAGGAACTGAGGAGCGAGTTGGGCAATAGGAGGAATGTTTTAAAAAGTAGGCCAGTTTAACTTCTGGAGCATGATCAAAATCAAAGTGCTATCAACCGCTTCTGTTTTTTTTACGTCATTGCCAAAGTCAGCCACATCACTCCTAGAAGGTGGAAAGAATATTAAAGGGTTAGGAGTATACAACTAGCAAGTCACAGGGATCTTCCAGTAAAGGCCTCAGGATGGCTGAGTATTTCTTCCAGGAAGGCTTTTTGTTGCCTGATCGGTGCTTATAGGAAAGGCGTTCGGTTAGCCCATCAGTTCGAGTATTGTCACAGCCGCTTTTGATAAAGCCAGACCAGCTTCCAGGAAACCAGAGATTTACCCTCCAGCATTCCATCATTCCTTCACCATCAGCGCACACAGACAGAGACGGAGAGAAGCAGAGGGAGCAGAAGGGGTATAACAGCGATGTGGATCAATAAAAACCATATGGGAAAGCATGCACACAGGCGAATGCATGAGTGCATGTATGTATTTGTGTGCCTGTTGACACACAGTCTTGACTTGTACTCACTGACAGTGACACATGACAAACACACCCAAACAAAGTTTACTACCCACCATCCCCCCCTGCACGCTCACACTGTCTGCAGCACTCAAAACTCCTTGTGATGATCTTTATTTTTCACATAAATCATCACACATCACGTGGAAAGCCTGGGTGTGCCTCTTAGTGACTGGAAATACAAATACGGCTAACTGAGATGACCCCAAAGGTACTAAACTGTTTGTAAAAGGCATGTTGTATTAGGCACATTGTTTAACTTGTGTTTTTTTTTCTCTCTTCATTCACAGCTGCACAAGCGTAGCAGCAGAGAAGCTCAGATGCCAAATGGCTTACTGTAACAGCATGGACTCAGACCAAACCCTCTAACACTCTCAGGTGTCACCGTGTCCCTTCAGCCAGCAAACAGAACTGCACAGTATTTGAACTTCAGACTGTAGCAGACACGCACACGAGTTCAAGCACTACCATATGCACATACATATGTGGTGAGTAAGGGTTTTTTAGCCCGTGAATGAATGGCAACGCCTGTAAACTACCTACAGACTCACTGCAGTGCTGCAATGAAATAAAAGTCCAGCATTCACAGTTTAACTGGAAGTAAAATTCATTTTCGTTTTTGTGCGTGTGTGTGTCAAATACATGCCTCAAATGTTCATTAAGATCTGCTGACATGAGAAAGAAAAAGAAACCAACGACAAAAGGAACAACATCAAAGAAGGAAGGAAGATATCAAGAAATGATTCAAGGAAAGGAAGAAGGACACATTTCTGACTGGGCTTAAAAATTCTTTTGTTGGGAACAACATCATGGCAAAAAAAAAGCTGCCGCTTTGAGCCTTTTCTAAGCCATATGTCAAAGCTTTTTGAAGCAGCATAACAAATGACAGACTTGTTAGCCAGCAGTTACATGTTTACAGAGCAGTTACAGAGCAACATTATCAATAATTTGGAGTTGTGGTTAAGGCCACCTTGTTCTCTTTCAGCTGTGTTTTTGTTCTGTACTGAATCCTGAGAGAAGTGGTGTGGCTCTTTTTTCCAACACTAATTTCCATTTTTCTTTAACAAAATAATCCGAGAACAACAGACACAAAAAGCAAATAAATAAATGAAAATATGGCAATCGACATTCTTCAAAAACAAGTTTTTATTAAAAAAGTTCACAAGCTACAGTTACTGTAAGTCCATCGGTTTTTGGACAATCATACATTTTTGGTGGTTTTGCCTCTGTACACCACCACAGTGGATTTTAAATCAAAACAATTTGAAGTGCAGACTTTCAGCTTTAATTCAAGCAGTTTAACAAAAGTGTTTCATTAACTGTTTAGGAATTACAGACATTTTTATACACAGTCCCACATTTTCTCAAAATTAATTGTGACAAGCAGTTTCGTAGCCAGGTGAGGCCTGTTCCTTCATTATTTCATGAAAAATATAATAGATAAAATATCTGGAGTTCATTCCAAGTGTTGAAGTTGTATTTTATAGCTTTTTAGTGGAACTCTCAATATGAGGTCCAAAGAGATGTCAGTGCAGGTGAGGGAGGCCATCATTAGGCTGAAAAAAAATAAAATAAATCAGAGAGACAGCAAAAAACTTAGGAGTGGCCAAATTAACAATCTGATACATTTTTAAAAAGAAGGAATTCATCAGCCAGCTCAGTGACACCAAAAGTCCTGAAAGAGCACAGAAGACAACTAAAGTGCATGATGACAGAATTATTTCCACAGTTAAGAAAAACAGCTTCACAACATCTAACCAAGTCCAGACCACTCTCAAGGAGGTAGGTGTATCATTGTCACTCTACAGTCAAGAGACGCCTTCAAGAATGTAAATACAGAGAGTTTACAACAAGGTGCAAACCACTGGTTACACTCAAGAACAGGAAGGCCAGAAAACATTTAAAAGAGCCTGCAGAGTTCTGACAACAAAAACAACCTTCAACAGATGAAACCAGAATGATGGGAAGAGAAAAGTATGGAGAAGGAGAGAAACAGCTCATGATGTGAAGCGTATCATATTAAATGTCAAACATGGTGGAGGTAATGCTATGGTATGGGCATGTATGGCTGCCAATGGAACCGGGTCACTAGTGTTTATTGATGATGTGACTGCTGATAGAAGTAGCAGGATGAATTCTGAAGTGTACAGGGCTGTACTCTCTGCTCAGATTCAGCCAAGTGCTGCAAAACTGATCAGATGGTGCTACAGATGGTGCTTCACAGTGCAAATGAATAATGACCCAAAGCATACTGCAAAAGCAACCCAAGAGTTTCTCAAGGCAAAGAAATGGAATATTCTTCAATGGCCAAGTCGGTCTTCTGATATCAGTCCAACAGAGCAGCTTTTCAGTTATTAAATACAAAACTGAATGCAGAGAGACCCACAAACAGGCAGCAACTGAAGGTGGCTGCAGTAAAGGCCTAGCAGAGCATTTGGTGATCTCCATGGGTTCTAGACTTCAGGCAGTCAATGGCTGCAAAGGATCTTCATCCAAGTATTAAAAGCAATCCTTATTTTTAAAATGGTGTTAATTCTCCAGTGACCTTTAAGCCTCTGAAAATGGGAAACTATGTATAAAAATGGCTGTAGCTGCTAAATAGGCAATACAACATTTCTGTAAAACCCCTTGAATTAAAGCAGAAACTCTGCATATTAATCATATCTTAACTGTCTGATTTAAAATGTATTCCTTGTAGTCCAGCATTACTGTGATTCCTAGTGTTCCTAAAATTCCTCATATTTTCCCTTTGTGTTAGTAATGATCTCCTTGTGTGTGACTTTATTTTGTGACAGTTCTTGGATTTTTGCCTTTTGCCTGCCCCTTACCGGATTTATTTGCTCCATGGACTGATCACCTGTCAATGGCCTTGGGTTGTTTCCCTATTAAATATTTGGATCATGGATTTTACTTTGCCTCTGTGTGTGTTGACTTTGGGTCCTCATTCTCAGTGGTTGTGACATTTTCCCCCCAAAAATAAGAGTGAGGTTCATTCATATTTGTTCATTAATATTTTATTTTAAGTGTATCCTTCTGGATACCAACCAAAAAGAAATGTCTTTGCGTCTCTCTGACATCTTCCCATATATCTAGTGCATTTATTATAATGATTTAACATGGCTGGAGTTACATATGTTTGTATTAATTGTTAGTCTGTTCACACTGAGTTCCAATGCTCTGCTGAGAGTTCAATCTCCAAATCTTCTTCCTTTGCGTTTAGCTTATGATACAAACTTTTGATGAGCAGCATGTGAACAGATTTTAAAATTAAACAGTCCTTTGTCATGATTATTTCAACAAGTGTTTGTGGGGCTCTGGTAAGTGGATTATAGTCATGTGTTTTGAAAAAAACTTCCCAGCTGTAGATATTTTAAAAATGTGATGTGGCTCTTGAGCTGCTGAACACTTCACTACCTTTGACTGAGTCTCTTTGGTGTGGAGCAGGTAGCATGCAGCAGGATTTTTTTACACTGAAAACAGCTGAATGCTGTGGCCAAAAACAGCAAAATGAGAAGGAACTAAAAGAGTACAGTTGGAGGCTAAACAATGAGTTGTTTTCACATTCCCATTTAATTCCCTGTTGCCATAAAATATTGATTATAGCTGCTTTTATGGTGCTAAAGCAGACACTGAGATGCAGCTGAAGGCTGTAAAGAAAAGCTAGTAGAGCTTGAGTTCAGATTTTTCTGAAAACATATGACTCATATTTTATTAGTAGTTTATATGAAGTTGAATGTTTAACCTGGTGAAGCGCTCCCCATGCAGTGGTACAGTATTTATACTACTGCATATTTGTATTTGTACAGTATATAGAGGTCATTCTTTGGCTGATCTACGTCTAAGGCTTTTGGTGCATCTCCTAGAATCCATACACACCAATCTATTATATTGCCTGATGTTCTCCAAGAAGAGAGTTTCTGTCAAAAAGCAACCCTTAGTTTGGCAAGTATCCATCCATCCATTTTCTTCCACTTATCCAGCTCAGGGTCGCAGGGGTCTGCAGCCTATCCCAGTTGTCATTGGGCAAGAGGGCAGGGTACACCCTGGACAGGTCGCCAGTCTGATAGAGACAGACAGACAGACAAAATTCGTTCATAGAATCTCCAATTAACCTAATGCATGTCTGTGGACTGTGGGAGGAAGCCAGAGTACCCCTGAGAGAACCCACACAGGCACAGGAGAACATGTAAACTCCAGCTTGGAGTCAAACCCCCCTTCTTGCTGTGAGGTGACAATGCTAACCACTGTGCCTCTCTGCTGGCTCACGCAAGCAGTTATGTTTACTTGTACATTTTAAAATAAAGCTTAAACAGAAGAAAACAAGCTCTAAAAAAATACATGTACAGGTAGGAAAAGCTGTCAGGACACCTGTGGCCCAGTCAGCCTCATCCTCTTGCCAAATTGTTGTGACAACTAGAGAACAGCATGCATGACTTTAGATAAGATAAGGAAAATACTAGTAGTATTAGGAGTACAGTACTAGGGGCAGCAGGCAGCCCTCATGAAATGCCAAGGGACCAACTCCATACAGTCATGGTAAGAAGAAAGTACACCCTCTTTAAATTCTAAGGTTTTCCGTGTCAGGACATAATAAAAGTAACCTGGTCTTGCTGGAGGGCACAATGACCATGAATGACCCCAGTGCTATAGCTAACCTAACACTGTTTTCATGGCAAGAGAAACCAGAAGTCCCGGAGGAAATCCATCCAAACACAAGGATAACAAGAGAAGGTCCTTGCAGTCGTCTCAGTTCAAACCCAGGACCCTCTTTCTGCTAAGCAACAGTCCAAACCAGTGAGCCACGTTGCTGTTTTGACATGCATAATGACTTTGTGAACCATATGTACGGATACTGCTGCTGTTTGTGTAGACATGCATTATTGCAGATAGTACAGTACATCCTTGGGTGGTGTGCAAATGGTTATTTAGCTATGTGGTGTGCTAGCTTGTCAGCACTATACCTGAAAATTTCATCTCTAACTCTTCTGGTGTTTTCCAAGCGCTGCACTCTCTTATATTAGGCATCATATCTTGTATACAGTGAATTACTGTATGCTCCTTTTTAGATATGATGCAAAAGTGATCTAAATAAGGCACGAAGAGATGGGTGTAGCCACAATGTAGTTACCCATGAGTTTCTGGACTGTGCATTTTAAGCCTCTGCATTAGCAGAGGATGGCATTGATTTTCCTTTTGGTATCAGCCTCAAGTGGTCATGCCAGGAACTGCAGTTTTTGGAACTTCTGAGTGGGCTTCATTTTTCAGCTCAGGAGGCCGCCTCTTTTTGGGTTGACCACCTCTTCCCCTTTCATGGAAGTGTGAACGATAAAGCCCTTTATATAGGTAGGAAAAAAGTAAAAATTTGACAAACAAAAATGTTGACTTCATGATGACGGTAGTGGAAAATTCAGCAGATTACAAAGACTACAGGTATGGAGGCACAAGGTGGCAATTTTCATATTTGCAATTAAACAAAAATACAGAGTGCTTTATGGGGTGCTTAACAGAAACTAATGAAGGTGTCATGCACAGTATTGTCTTTTATTCCTTTATCACTCAAATAAAATGACAAATAGTAAATGTCATATGGAAAATAGCGAGTGATTTTTAATGCAGCGCCTGAGCCAAAAATAAGCTGCTGCTCATGCTCTCTCAGAAAAGTGGGATCACCAAAGTAATTAGGATCGATCCTCTAAGGCATATGAACATCTGTACAAAAATGTGTGCCAACTCATTTTGGAAATGCAGAGATACTGCGCTTCACAGGGTAAATGACTCATGCAGCGCTACAGAGGAAAAGGCAGGGGATCACCACGGTAATTAGTATCAATCCTCCAAGGATCATGAATGTCATGATGAAAATTTCACTGGAATCCATCCAATAGCCTTTGAGATTTGATTCTGAACCAAAAGAGGTGGACCAACCAACACTTACTAGTATACTCTTACCTGCCAGCACACACTCAATCTTTTATACAAAGACCATTTATCTAAGTCTAGATTACTACTGAGTGTATGAATTGACAGCAGAAGGAAGCATGTGTAAAAGGGTGTCAGCCTCTAGCTGTCAGTCAGTTGCATAATAATAATAATAATAAAGAGACGCCAGACATCAAAGATACACTTCACTGCCCTTGTTTCTTTATCAGTACTCTTTAGTGTTGTTTCAACGCTGAATAAAATCATTAACCATCTCTTTCCCTCCCTGAAGTTACACTTACGGCGCCAGCTGGAATATCAGAGCAGGATAAAACTTGGGATCTTGGAAAGACCAAAAGAACTCTCTGTGGCTCGTTTCAAAGTATACGTTGGATTTTATAGGCTCTCATTGCAAATTAAACTCGGCAGGAGCCTTCAATCCAAACTGGAGGGTTTGAATATGAACAGTGGCACTTTTCTGCCAATAGCTGACAGGCGCTTCTGTTTTGTCTCAACAAGGATCCAATTGGATTAAACAAGCCCCAATCCCGAACCCTCTGAATCGACTCCATTCAGCTATTGGCCTGCCACACCACGCACACCCCCAGCATAAAACAAATGGCACTGCTGAGGCTTATGTGTGTGCATACTTAATTTCACCTTGTGAGAACATCCCACTCATTAAAGACCAATAACCAAAAGGGGACATTGCACACACACAAACACAGCAGCCCCCC
>VUQI01062502.1:20506-48517 GCA_015106735.1 Paratilapia polleni
TGGGGTATTCTGTCTAATATTGTAGGGTCTTTACCCTAAAATATAAAGCACCTTGAGGCGACTGTTGTTGTGATTTGGCGCTAGATAAATAAAATTGAATTGAATTGAATTGAATCATTCCCAGTCTCTTTCCTCAAAGTAAAGGATACAGCTCATTAGACTGATACTCAGTATCGTAGTTACCTAAAGTAAAGTATCTTACATCCCTAAATAGAATGTCACTTCACTCACTCACTTTTAATTTGCAGTCAGTTGCACACTTCAGTGCAGTTTTCCAATTTTATGAAGTTCTTTTATGCTAATTTCCAGCTCCATATTTTTATTCTTTACTCTTGAGTTACTTTGTATGACTCACAGTTGAAAATAATCCTCATCCTTCTTCTTATACTGGATCCTGGTGAAGACCTATAGTTCCTATTTTTATAAAACAAGTTGTCCTCTTTTAAGATAGGTTTCTTCTGATTGTCCACTCCTTGCAAACAGAAGGTTTGAACAGCCAGTGGGTGGGGCTTCTGTGCTCACAGCGAAAGATATGTGCCTGAGAATACCATATTAAGGACAATAACCTATTTCTGAAGGTAGAAAAGAAACAACTACAAGAAATGTAGCATCTAGAGCAGTTTCAAGCCTGAATTTTTGGCTCACAGGGATTACTTGTACATACACTGATCTCATTATTTGAAAATGTGGCTGTGTTTAAAATAATCACCCACTGTTGTACCAGACAGAAAATAAGGAAAAGCATAACAGATCCACTTTCAGCCACTGACATATACAAACACATGGACCAAAGACACATCTTGAAATTGAAAAACCACAGCTCTTTCACCATGGCCTGCACACTGGCCTGGGGAAACCACAACCTTTCTAACCTTCCTAAAGCCACTGATCAGATAACCATCATATTTATAAAGCACACACTTCGATAGTATTTGCAAATACCCACTATCAAAGTGTGTGCTTTATGCACTTTCTTCTTCTATTGCACCTTCCTGTGTGTTTGTTGCAGACTGGTCCACAGCGTCCAGTACATTGTCTGTGATTGTGTCCAGCGTCTGTGATTTGCTCCATGGCTTTGGGCTCAATGCATTAAAGACACTTTTTTTTAATAGTCTTCGTTCTGTTCTGCAACCTCCATGAACAAATTCTCCACCTGCTGCAGAGTCTGGCTAGAGTGCAACTCCAGCACACATTAAATCTCCAGAGCAGAAGACGGACTACCATCACCAGCTGCAGTCCAAGACTGTTTAGTTGGGAGTACATCATCAGGGTAAGATTCTCTGTGGAGAGGCAACTGAATGATAGAGGACTGCTAAAACGGGGAACAAGAAGGGAAAAGTGAGGCAGGAAGACTGGAGTATTGTCTAATACTGGCTCATTAGCACTGTTGTCCATACTGATACAAACACTCTCGTCTTCCTAAATCTGAGGCAACTTTGGCTTTATATAAATAAAACTGAAATGAATCAAATATACATCACTGTGTGAAGATTTCTGCAGCACTACTAACTGAGCTGACAGCCTTTTGTGACTCCTTTTGTAAAAGGGTTACAGAACCACTATGTTTAGAAACGTCATGGGCAAAGACAATGATTCACTCTTTGTTTCAGTGGTTCTAAAACAGTCAGAATCTGCGATACAAATGTACTGAAAGACCTTAAAGTACTGTCAGCACTAGTCTAAAAAAAAAAATCCAGTTTTGGTCTTACTGAGAAGCTGCCAGACTCTTCCACTTCTTTCAGCACATAATAAAATCTACAGCATTGAGATGCGTGTGAAGTTTAAACTTACTGTTGTGTGTGTCATTGTCCCAGTCCCAGGCCTCTACAATTAATGCGTAGACACCCTGGAGGAAAAGGAAAAACAAAGAAACTAGTCACATGATATTTAGGACTGAATATTATTTCAGTTCTGTGCAGGTGGGCCTAAATGAGCATTCTAAGTGTTATCCACTGTTTGGTATAATCTAGCTAACAGCAGCCTTCAGCATCACTGACACACTGGGATGCCTAGCTGTGTAAATAGGCCTAATGTTTGCAGCTGCTCTTTGTTCCTCAACAACACAATCATCTTTAGGAATTAAAAAAAATCTATACATTTCCAGTAAATACTGAATCAGGTTCCCTACAGAGTGAATGCAATGTCGGCAGTATATTAGGAAGCACAGACAAATTTAACATTCTGAACTATTAATAATACGCCACACTGTAACACCTGCTGTGCAATGAAATGTCCACTTATTTCAGTGATTACTGTGACTAGTCCAATTCTGACATGGTTATTTTAGCAAAACCTAATGAATACTGTAAGACAGAATTTCCTTTAAAAAACAAAAAACATCCAGAAAATGTAAAATTTTGTTTTGGTGTCAATCTTGTTGCAGTTTCAGAATTTTTATTATTTTATAATTCTATTTTTCCTTATATTACCTTTTGTAACATTGTAAGGGTGGCTACATTCCCATTATATCATACCAATTTTATTTGAATCATTTATCATTAACATACCTTACTGATCTGCAGATACAGAAAATACCCTTTTTGTCTATAGATAAGGTCCATTTTTGTCCAGACATGTTTATGTTTCATGAATTGCAAAACAAGATCAAATTTCAGTATCAATTATAATATCAATTATTATTGATATTGACTTATTCATTTCATACATACATAAGACACTGAAATCATTATCATCATCATCATGTCAGTTTTTAAAATCCAGTTAAAATACATTTTTCTCTGTTATCTTGAACCTCAAAACTAAAGGTCCAAGACCCAGGACCATGACAGGATGTTTCTGTTCATATGCTATGTGTATTTATTTACTCACTTTACTTATTTTGTCAGCTGGTTTTAATGAAATAATGTGTTTCATTTTTGTTTCAGTTTTTCTTTCAGTTTAAAATTTTGAACTTGTTTCCCCAAATTTTAAAAGGTTAAAATTAAGAATTACTGCTGAGTTGTTCATTGTAATCTATTAGAATTACCATATCAAATAAAATAAGCATGATTTAGCACCAGGCCATCCCATTTTATTCATTACATGGTATGTGTTCATACTTAAGTAGACATTTCTCAGAAATATTGTGATTAATAATATTGTGACGATAGCTTCGTACACATACATATA
Source organism: Paratilapia polleni (assembly GCA_015106735.1). Lineage (NCBI taxonomy): Eukaryota > Metazoa > Chordata > Actinopteri > Cichliformes > Cichlidae > Paratilapia > Paratilapia polleni. The sequence continues at coordinate 23,636 of VUQI01062502.1, forward strand.
TAATTTCTTTTTTTTGTCGATTTTTTTTCAGTAGATTATTTTAACTGTGTATGATAACATTACATTTTCATGATTATACTTTTAAAATATTTTTGAACTACTTCTTTTCATGACAATTGTATCATGGGCCACCATTACAGGGAGGTTTACCTGTGCAAGTTTGCCTCCATAGGCTTTTTATCATGCAATTTATTGTCCTCTTTGTTGCTTAGTATTTGGACCTCACCTGTTCTTTTCATATATAATGCTAAATTATTGCTTGGTTTTTAATGATTTTGCTGATGAGACCTAATAGCCAAAATACATTTGTCTTGTCCAACAATAAATATTAAGAAGAATACTTATCAGTGATTGTCAATATTCTGTTTGTTGTCATATTTGTCAAGACCTGGCACCTGATACATGATTAGAATCTGGAGCTGAATGGACTGCTACTTTTGTATTATAGGTCTCTGAATAAGCATTTTGGACTTCCTTCCTCTCGTGGACTGTAAGAATTGTCCTTTTCATGGCATGCAGTTTGCATTGTTTGTGCAAATTTGCTAAACTTAAGACATAAGATTGTTACTCAGGAGTCCAGTTAGAACTTGAATATGTTTAAAATAGTTTACGATGCTACAATTGGTTGGTTAGTTTTGCTCAGTAACATAAATTTAGGTTGCATGAAACAAACAGAATAGGAAGTTTAATTTAAAAAAAAACATCTAATAGAGAACATGAAGGTAGTTAACATGAAACAAACACAAGGTGAAATTAAGTATCATTTGCTGTTAGCTGAAGTCATAGAAGTGGAGTCAGTGAGCAATATTCCTAAAAAAGCATGGCTTCACATTTGCTGCAGCTTGCAGCCAGCAAATCATTAGTATCATATAATATATTCAAAGACTCACTTTGGCCATTTCAAGAAGATATCTGTAAAGACTGTGGCTCATGGGGTTGGGTCAAATCAGAACTTGAACATGTTTTCATGGTTTAAAGTTAACCAGATTATCCTCATCTAATCATGCTCAGTCAGTCACAAGCCTGTATCTATTACAACCTATATAGTGACTGTATCTAGTTTGTTAAAGTTTTTGTCCTAATATAATTTCAAGGAGACTGACACCTTAGACATTAGCTGAATAAAATTTACTCATGGATGGATAATTTGATAGCTGCATTCCTTTCGCAACTCTTTATTTTGCTTGGACCATGTACAGTTTTTAATGTAGAACACTGACTATACCTAGTACAGTCACATGTTATATATTGCTGGATTCAGCACAATCAGACATTTTCAATAAGCCATAGTTGGTGTTTCTAGGACAATCCCAGCAAAAACTGTTGAAAAGTATATGAACACATTTATCACAGAGCCTCGTATTTGAAATGTATATCTATTGTACCTCAATGTTTGTAGTGCTGTATTTCCTAAATGCATGAAGATGTTCACATTATGTTTTTCCAGACATGTAGAGGGACCCCCTGTCCACTGTCACACTCAATCTGAGATGAATCGGAGCTGGAATTACAGGAATTCATGTGTAGCATCTCCCATTTAGTGTTTTTATTGTTTTTTTTTATTTGTGGGGTGCTCCAATCACACTTGCAGTAAAATATTTTTATACAAAAATCAATTTCATACATGAAAGACCTTCGAGACTATTAAAAAAAAATTGTTGTGCTTTGTTCTACCTCCGGCAGGGGTATTTCACAATTTTAGGAGCCTTTCCACTGCATTACAGGCTGCACCCCACCCCCATTCTCATACACTTGAAAAAAAGTGTATGAGAGCAATGTGGATCAATCTTTAAGTCTTTAAAAATAAATGCTACTTTTACTCCATTATGCTGAAGCTAACACAAGACATTAACTAAAGCATTTTGGACCCCTGCTATAAATCTGGGACTTGTGATCTACTGCAGATTATTTGGGTAAAATTACTAAAACTGCAACTTCTCTACAGGTTTTTTGACTCAAGTCTTTACAGTATCCAGGAAGATGACTGCAATTTGAGCTGGACAAACAATTGTTTAATTAGCTGCTCAAAACAAAGTTAATTTTCACTCATTTTTAAGCAAAAAAAAAAAAAAAAAACCCGAAGGATTCAGGTTCTTAAATTTGGACTGTTGCTCCAGATATACTGTATGGTAACTTCTTCCTCTGGGTGAAACGATCAAGAAAAAAGGAAATAACTGGCAGTCAGTTAAACCTGAAAACAACTGTTAGTTGTAGTCTCATTTGCAAAAACATGTAAAATCTTACAGATCTTATTTTGAAACACTGAGCTTTTATTCTTGTAGGAGTTGCTGTAGAGTACCGCATGTATGCAGATAGGAGAGGGTTTCCTAACCATGAGTTTCCTCAGGTGTGCGCGCGCGAGGACATACAACAGAAAATGCCCTACTTTTTAAACCGGCTTCAGTATGATGCTCTCTCTAACGAAGGGGTCAAGAAAAGGTTAACTGGAGCAAGGAATCACTCACCGGCCACGCAGACTGGAAGGGGATCGAAATCTTGTCAGCATCGTCGATTTTATTGGGCTTATTCTTGGCGCCCTTAAAAGAAAACACATTTCCACCGAGAACGTGTGTAGATCCAGCTCCGAACGTGCAGGAGCCGCCGGTGCTGACCTCCGTCTGATATTCCTTCAGGCACACTTTGAAGTACGTGTCGCACTCGTCTCGAGTGCAGCGCAGGTCCTGGGAGCTCCGCGGACCGTCGCAGCACTCCCCGTCCGCCAGTTCGCCGTTTACATTCTCCACTGAGATCAGCTGCAGCTCCAAATAGCCGCTTGACTGGGACACCTACAAACAACATATATGAAAATTACAGGCTGCAGCATTATTTATGCTCATTAATTTGGTGTGCAAAAAAGATGGAAGTGGCCAAGTCTTACTCTCAGTTTAAACCAGTATTAAGGCTTTAAAAATTGGGTACACATACCAGTGTGTTTTTCCCCCATCATGAATGAAGCACGTGAATAATTTTAAACAAACCTACTGACAACAACAAAAGCCACTCAACAAAAATGAAGAGGAGTGGAAGAAGAAAAAAGAGGAAGAGGAGGAAAAAAGCAAGACAGTGGTGAGTGGAGCAGGTAATAATGATAAAAATAATGGTAAATAACTAAATGCTGTTAGTCTAGCCTTTAATGTGGAGGACACCTGAATAAGTAATTTGCACTAGCCTCGTATTTTTGATTTATTGAATTATTTTTTTGGTTACTTTGATGTTTAACATTAGCTAACTTAGCTAGCAGAACAAAAGGTAGGCATTAAGACAGTATTAACACTAAATAACAATCAACGTGGTCTTGGGCATTGATACTGAAATAAACATGATAATATTTGACCTGTTGTTTTATAGTGATTTGGAGCTAACTTGGACAACACTTGCAGTTAACTGATGAAAACTGTGTCTGACCAAACTAACTAATAGCTATGGATGCTAAGTTATGAAATTTAGATGCAAAGAAATGTGGACAAACATACTCTGTATTACTAAAATGTATTGATGTAAATTATTTTGCTATATGTGTGTGGATCTTATTGTATTTTCTGTACGAGTAGTGTAGGCTTAGTGGTTTTTATGATGCAGAAGACTGTATAGTATTAAAAACCTAAGTGGCCAGTGCAGTTTATATTTTGCCACCTTATAACCCTGGACAGTGAACACTGGTTGTTTTTTAGCAGAGCACAATTTTCAAAGGTTTGTTTGTGTGAAGTTCTTGTTTTAAATAAAGTTATTTAGTTATTTTTTTCATTGTTCTGATTTTTATTGTTCTTCATATTTATGTTTTTGAGTTGCAAATCTTTTAACGTTATTTATATTTGTATTTTGAAAATAATAGTATGATATACAATGCTGGAGAGCTAATACACCTGCCCATGCCCACCAACCTTTGATTTTTGAAATTTGAATTTTAAACATTTATTTTTATTTATGCTGATTAAAATATTTATAAATAAAAAATAAAGGTCTTCTTACTGTTGTCCATAATGTTAACAGCAGGCACACTATTGGGAAGCAATTCCTAATCCTGGTGAGATTCCACATGCCTCCGACTAATTAGAGTGACAGTGGAGGAGACAGCGACAGCCACGGACCCAGCGACTACTTCCTCCTCTTCAGACTTGCAAAGATGAAATATTTATTTGCGTGTTGTCTCCACCGTGTGTGTCTAGATTTCACCGAGGCATTACATGTTTGTGCGATTGCAGGCGCAGTACAGGAGTGTCCCTCTGTCAAGTCTGCTTTGATTGACAGCTCTGCAAAACATTTACAAATTTCCCTGTCTCTCCCACCCACAGGATTAGGAGGCAAACAATAATATATCCATCCTCCTCTGCATCTACCTACCAAAACTTGGCTCATGTTGGAAACTGTTATGTTGTTATGTTGTAATGCAAACTGCATTACCAGGTGCAAAAGCATAGGTCAACTTTAAATTAAATTAAACGCAAAATGACAATGATCCCAAACACACTGCCAATGCAGTAAAAACATACCTGGATAGAAAAACACACAATGAGACACTATCAGTCATGGATTGGTCTCCCCAGAGTCCGGACCTCAACATTAGTGAATCAGTGTGGGATCATGTTGACAGAACAAAGCAGCCAACATCCAAAGAAGAGCTTTGAATGTCCTTCAAGAAGCCTGGAGAACTATTCCTGAAGACTACTTAAAGAAATTACAAGAAAGCTTGGCTAAGAGAGTTCAGGCTGTGTTGAAGAATAAAGGTGGTCACACCAAATATTGACTTTCAAGCTTGTTAGAATTGTACAAACTCTGTTTTTGCCTTATATGCTGTATTTAAATGTATGTCTGTATATGCTGCACCTATTTCCCATTTTCCTAGCAAATTATGAAGGAATGAGTGGTGGCTCAAACATTTTGCACAATACTGCAGTATGGATTTTGTTAATAATAAAAACCTAATTTTGATGCAACATTTTTCCCTCCTACAGTTTCTCTTCTTTCTCTCCTGTATCTCATTAATTTTTGCTTTGAACACATAAGTCCACATTAAAGCTCTGCCTTTCTGACTGTAGCTGGCTTGTCCTTAGCTCATTTCAACAGCTTTATACTCCACATGTCAGAGGAGAATGGCCAGACCGCATTGAGCTGATAGGAAGGCAACAGTAACTCTAATAACCAATCATTACAACCAAGGTATGCAGAAGAGCATCTCTGAACATACAGCACATTGAACCTTGAAGTAAATGGGCTACACAGCAGAAGACCACACTGGGTGCCACTCCTGTCAGCTGAGAACAGGAAACTGAGGCTACAGTTCACACAGACTCACTAAAATTGGACAATAGAAGATTAGAAAAACATTGCCTGGTCTGATGAGTCGTAATTTCTGCTTCAACATTTAGAAGGCAGGGTCAGAATTTGGCGGAAACAACATGAAAACACTGATCTATTCTGCCTTGTGTCAATAGTTCAGGCTGGTGATGCTGTAATGGTGTGGGAGATACTTACTTGGGCACTTTGGACACCTTAGTACCAACTGAGCATCATTTAAACACCACAGCCTACCTGAGTATTTTTGCTGACCATGTCCATCCTTTGATGACCACAGTGTACCATCTTCTTATGGCTGCTTCCAGCAGGATAACACACCATGTCACAAAGCTCAGATCATCTCAAACTGGTTTCTTGAACATGACAAAAAGTTCACTGTACTCAAATGGCCTCCACAACTACCAGATCTCAGTCCAATAGAGCACCTTTAGGATGTTGTGGAACCGGAGATTCACATCATGGATGTGCAGCCGACAAATTTGCAGCAACTGTGTGATGCTGTCATGTCAAGATGGACCAAAATCTCTGAGGAATGTTTCCAGCACCATGTTGAATATGTGCCATGAAAAATTAAGGCAGTTCTGAAAGCATCAAGGGATACAACCCAGTACTAGTAAAGTGTACCTAATGAAGTGGCTGCAAGCTAACTGCAAACTAAGAGCCATGTTTAGATGTGTTGAGAATAATCATGGGATGTGTCATTTACTGAAATGATAGCATAGAATGTTGAGTTTAGTAAATACTATTTGCTCGAGTGTAACCTTTGATATTGACTGAGTTGCTTAACTATTGTTTAGGACCTTGGGGAATTTTACGTATCCACTGGTAACTATATTGGACTTTTTATGTACATATACTCACCAATGACACATTGGAAAAGACATATATTCACTAATGTATTTGTAACCCACATTTTTACATTGTTTGTGAGCATGTCTTTTAAAAAAAACAAAAAAAAAAACATTGTAAACATGGATCCATAAATAATGGTTATTTATGAAAAAATGCCATGCTGTACCTCCTCTTTCTATATAAGTGAAGGCTCATGAGAGCTTTAGCCAGTCTGTCTTTGGTCTGTCTGCTGGTCTGCCTTAAGTTGAATAAGAAAGAGTCTCAGGCTGTGAAGGAGCAATGTGTAAAAAAGGACTCATGTTTTCCCTGGAGAACATAATACTGTATCAGTATGATCAATGTGACTCACTTTGCCTGTCAGTGGTTTTAATGTTGTGGCTGACTGATGTATGTAGTACTACAAGCAAGACTGATGGTCGAATTCAAGTGAGGGCGTTATCTGAATTATCTGTCCTCTGCACTTTTAAGATTTGTCATTACAGATAAAAGAAGTCATTCTCCCTTACAGAAGCCATGTTTGCTTACCTTTCCACAGCACTCAAATGAACAGTGTTCATCTGTTTATATCAGCTGAAAGAACATCTCACCCATAATTTAAACTCTGAAGATAGGAATGGGGAAGCTACTGTATGCACTATACAAAAGCTCCAGCTTTTCCAGCACACTTGTGGTAAAAAAGCATACCAAATGCTTGTGAGTGCAGCCTTGAAAATAAACGACGTTGTCAGCTACAGTATTGGTGGCTGCTCAGGCTGCATAGCAGTAATGCACTAACTGACATAGTGCCAGTACAAGGGATCATATATAGTATGAACTGTGTAACATAAAACTATCAACTCTGTAGTATTACTCTGAGAATCCAAAGAATTACTGCTATAACATTTCCAAAACATTCGTCATTTTGAGCAGGCTAGTATGGATATTAGCAAACTCAACAGGATATTGAGCTAGCAAGCCAGTTTGATGTATCTTACCTAGCTCTAGCCATCTTAGTAAGCTTGTTAAATAAACCACCAAGATACCACCAGTAGAGAATATCTCTGATGTCAGCCCTAATGGTAGCCCTGATTTAAGACTAGGTTCATAAACTTGTAACAAAAGGTAGCAGGAGTAGCTGGGGCTGTAGCCTTTGATAGTAGCCGGATAACTCAGAGGCGAGGCAGCCAGGTAGAACACAAAGCCTTTATTGGACAATAACACAACAAGACTTTACAAGCCAAGTCTCCACGGCTCTACACTTCCCGGTCATACATGCTCTGGGGTGGAGTAGATACCTGCACCAGCCAGTTACTATATTAAGGTCTCCCGTGAGAGGGATGAGAGGGATGCGGCTGGCAGCCTCTAGAGGTGACAGGTTCACACACACACTCTAGGAATCCTTCCTTTTACTACAATAGTGAAAAGACACCCCCTCGTGGTGTTCTACCTAAATAGTGGCTGTTACAAACTATGGAAGCTTATTTCTGCCACTAAAAAAAAATGTAGTTTTGCAATCCGTAAGTCAAAATTTCGGGTTAGTATCTTGAAATTTCGACTTACTAACTCAAAATTATGAGAAAAGAAGTCGACACTGACAAAAGAACTCAAAATTTTAAGTTATGAAGTGGCGAAATCAAGCTTCCATAGAAAACTAACCAAAACATAAAACAAAAAATATCAAACATAAAACAGAAAGAAACCAAAAGAGATTAACACAGACATAAACACTTAACAAGGGAACACAGAGGGACCAAGGCTTAAACATGAAAATGAGACAAAATACAGAAACACTGGGGAGACTACTATTACTATTAACAATAGACCAGAACCAAAACACAAGAGAACTTAAAACCAAAACTCATCACTAGAATGAACCAAAGACTTAATAATACCCAAAGTAAGACTCACATTATACTAGAACAAAGAAATCAAAACAAGAATTGAAATTCAAACAGAAAAATTCTAAATTTCAAATACTAGAACCACAAACATCAAACATAAACCAAGAGTGAAATGTATTAACTCAGGATTTAAATTCAGAAACATGCCCAGTCCCAGGGATCATTACATTTCCAGGGTTTATTCCAAATATGAGGCTACTGGTTGCAGCCTCATATTTAACTTACTGGCATACACGTGGTATTAATGTTCTCCTGGCAGGAGAGCCAATGAGAGTATGTTTCCAAACATTTCAATGTTTGTTTGAGAAAGTCCTCAAGGCCTTATTAATTAGCTGTTTGGGTGTTTTTAGTTGCAAAGCAGTAATCATAATTTACAGTGCTGCGAAAAAGTATTTGATTTCTTCCTGATTTCTTACTTTTTTTTGGATATTTGTCACACTTAAATATTTCAGATCATCAAACAAATTTAAATATTAGACAAAGATAAACTTAGTAAATACAAAATACAGTTTTTAAATGATTTCATTTATTAAGGGAAAAAAGATATCCAAACCTACCTGGCCCTCTGTGAAAAAGTAATTGCCCCCTAAACCTAATAACTGGTTGTGCCACCCTTGGCAGCAACAACTGCAATCAAGCATTTGTGATAACTGGCAATGAGTCTTTCGCATCACTGTGGAGGAATTTTGGCCCACACTTCTTTGCAGCATTGTTTGAATTCAACCACACTGGAGGGTTTTCAAGATGAACGGCCTGTTTAAGGTCATGCCAAAGCATCTCAATCGGATTTGAGTCCAGACTTTGACTAGACCACTCCAAAGCCTTCATTTTGGGGTTTTTTGAGCCATTCAGAGGTGGACTTGCTGGTGTGTTTCAGATCATTGTCCTGCTGCATAACCCAAGTGCTCTTGAGCTTCAGGGAACAAACTGATGACCAGACATTCTCCTTCAGGATTTTCTGGTAGAGAGCAGAATTCATGGTTCCATCAATTATGACAAGTCGTCCAGGTGCTGAAGCAGCAAAGCAGCCCCAGACCATCACACTACCACCACCCTGTTTGACTGTTGGTATGATGCTCTTTTTATAAAATGCTGTGTTACTTTTACGCCAGATGTAACTGGACGCAAACCTTCCAAAAAGTTCAACTTTTGTCTCGTCAGTCCACAGAATATTTTCCCAAAAGTCCAAAAGATGTTTTTTGGCAAACGTGAGACGAGCCTTTGTGTTCTTTTTGGTCAGCAGTGGTTTTCTCCTTGGAGCTCTCCCATGGATGCCATTTCTGCCCAGTCTCTTTCTTATTGTTGAATCATGAACACTGACCTTAACTGAGGCAAGTGAGGCCTGCAGTTCTTTAGATGTTGATCTGGGTTCTTTTGTGACCGCCTGGATGAGTTGTTGATGCGCTCTTGGAGTAATTTTGGGCCGGCCGTCCTGGGAAGGTTCACCACTGTTCCAAGTTTCCTCCATTTGTGGATAATGGCTCTCACCGTGGTTCACTGGAGTCCCAAAGCCTTAGAAATGGCTTTGTAACCCTTTCCAAATTGACAGATGTCACTGACTTTGTTTCTCAGCTGTTTGTTTAGATCGTGTCATGATGTGTTGCTTTTTGAGATCTTTTAGCCTACTTCACTTTGTCAGACAGGTTCTGTTTAAGTGATTTCTTGATTCAACAGGTCTGGTCGTAATCATGCCTGGGTGTGGCTACTGAAATTAAATTGAACTCAGCTTTCCAAAGAATGTGGTTAATCCCAGTTAATCTTTGTCTAATATTAAAATTTGTTTGATGATCTGAAACATTTAAGTGTGACAAATATGCAAAAAAACTAAGAAATCAGGAAGGGGGCAAATACTTTTTCACAGCACTGTATATTGGAGGGGAATTCTTACATCAAATTTGTTTTTATCCACACAACAACTATCAGTGGTGCTCACAGGTTTATCCAACATACCTTAATGACACCAACCCCTCAGATACCCTGACATAGATTTGCCACCCACCCAAAGGAAACCTTTCCATCTCTTCATTAAGGCTATGGCCTTGTTTATTTGGGACATATATCCATATCCGACAGTTAGCACTGTTACCTCAGAGCAAGAACCTGGGTTTGAACCCGCTGACTGGCTGTGGCCTTTCTGCATGTTCTCCCTGAGCCTGCTTAGGTTTTCTCCGGGTACACCCCCAACTCTAAGCTTTCCCCATCAGAGCTGTAGTATAACTATAAACAGCATTTAAATCATCTTAGCTGTTGAAACAGGAGATTAAGGGGTGTCTGATCTTCCCCTGAGTTTGTTTTTAAGAACAAATGTAGTTCACCCTAGAGGTAAAGTCAGCTCACTTAGCAGGAGTTTAACAGTAGGAGCTCCTTTCTGCTTTCATAATAAGAGAGTTAGCTTCTTAGCAGTGAGAAATCCCCAACATAAGAGACGTTTTTGGGCTACTTGCAGTCTCCTAATATAAAAGAGTGAAATCATCAATAGTTGGCATGTAGTTTGTGACCTGTAGGCTGATTCTAGGTCAAACTCTTGGGCGGTTGAGATTTTATCATTGCGAGCAGTGCACAACATCTGCCAGGAGAACACAGACTTAACATTTTCATGTCGATCCATCTGCCTGGCTGCATTGAGCGAATAGACAATGACAAAAGCCTCAGCTGATCTCACCAATGCGTACAAATGCAATTGCACCAAAGAGTGAGAGCACCCCAGGCGTCGGCAGAGCAGTGCATATGGCAGCTTTGTGAATACAATCAAACCCCGAATAAGTTGACTCAGATGGCGTCGTTGTACGGATGGTGCTGAATCAAGCACATTTTCATTCTTAAGAGGAAGGCAATATCATTTGATTAACTGGACATGTTTGTTGTATTTATAATAGATTAGTATGTCATTACTCTACTGTAAATACTAAGATCTAGTTTTGATACTAAAATAACAGAGTTTAGCAGGAAGCATTTTTGTAACATAAAATATATCATGAAGGCAAAAGAAAAACCACAAGACTTAAGTCATACTGTCATTTTCTTGGTTTACTTTATTTATTTACACATTACACAGACAGTGCAAGCAGTATAAAGTCCACAGTCCATGTATCTGACTGAACAGACTTAGGCTTACAGCTCTCATTATTAAAGCTAACCTACCCTCCAAAAAGACGAAAAAAAGAAAAACGACGATAACAACAACCAGATCAACAAAGTCATTCACCCTCAAAACAATTTTTGTAGCCCTTTTTTTTTTTTTGAAAAACAAAAGCCGACAATAAAAATACAGCTTCTTTAACCCCTTTCTTTTTTAAGCTTCTTGAATCATATCTGCTCTCCTGAATTTGAGAAATCACTTTTAGACACAGTCTGGTAGTAACTTGTGATAAAGCTTAGAAACAATATAACAGTAAAATGCAACACTGATGCTGCACATAAAACAAGAGAGAAGAAGATCGTTACTCTTGTGAATTCATGATCATCACAAACACGTCGAGCGGACAGTTAAGAATATTATCTCCAGTTATATTTTACTGCTCAGTGCGCTCCCTCTGCTGCTGTTTATTTCCAACATCACAGCTGCACATTAAAACATTAAGTGTTACTCTGTGTGTTCGGGTCTGACACTCTCCCGTATCCTAAGAAAGGAGACGTGGAGATTACTTTAGCTTGTTGCTGGATCAAAGCAAATTTAATTTGAATGAGAGAAAATTATTGACAATAAATACCCTACAAATGTCGATGATGAATCTTCTAATCTGAACTCTTTTAGCTGCAATTCCAGCAGCCTAAAAGAGACTTTGGAGCATTAGGAGCAAACTCTCATGACAGAAAACTCTGACTTTAAGCTCGACATAGCTTGCTAACCCATTAATCTCATAGCACACCCCTCAGGTGGATTGTTTGTTGATTCTTGATTGATTATGGGTAATCTGTATTTTTTTGATAAAGTAATGAAATTTCCTGTTGTTTAAAAGGTTGTTCCTTACAGTTCCACACAGTAAAAAATGTAAGGAATTATGAGCGAGCAATAAATTACATGCAAGGCCTTTATAGTTGAACACATCCCTTGTTTTATACAGCATAGTCAGTGTGTTGTTTCTGTGTCAATATATAATTAATCACAACACCTAGAAGATTTGCCTCATAAACTCCTTCAGTTTTTTGTTTTAATATTCCCTTTAGTTTCTTTTTGATTTCCAAAAACCCCTAATGATATGGACGACAATTTTAAAAACTTAAATGCAACTTTTAAAGATTTCCAAATCCCTTTCAATAGCATACAAAAAGGTCCTTTTAATTTTTTCCAGCCCAAAATAAATTTTATCATCTGCAAAATGACAAATTTTAGCAAATTACTAACATTGCAAATATCATCAATATAAAAGAAAAGTTTTGGACCAATTACTGAGTCTTGGTAACTTTTCCAACTTCTCACAGTATCATTAATTTGCACACATAGTTGTCTATTTTCAGTCACGTGTAAGGTATACTTCTTATCCCATACCTCTCCAGCTTTCTCAGTAATTGACTTTTCTGGAAGGTTTTACAATTTCTACACTATGTCCTTAATCTTCAAAGTAATTTTAGCCTGGTGGGGATATGTGCTACTGTATATTGTTACAGTTCATGGATATCTGCTCCAAATTTCACAACAATGAATTCAGTGCTTAACAAGATATTTCACTCAAAATCAAAAAAAAAAAAAAAATGATGAGGTGGTGTTAGATTAAAGGTCAGGACATTTCCAGAGTCTCCAGGATTCACACCACGAATGTCTTTATAAGGTTTGGTGGCAATCCATCCAGTAGCCGTGGAAGTTATAGATAAATGACTGATTATTTGGTTAATTAGTCATTTAAATTTTTTTTAACTTCCTGCAGCTATCTGACAGTAAAGCTTCTAAAATCTGGACTACATGGGTTCTTTTAATTAGTCAGTAATTAAGCCGGCGGTGTGGGGCTGAAGAGTTTGTCTTGTGAAAAAAGACGTCCTTGAATTTCCAGCAGTGGGGCTCAAGGTTGTTCATGGTGCTTCGAAGAATTAGACAAACCCTTCCAGTATAATCAAAGTGTGATTAACAAGCGTCGCTAATGGTGCTGCTTATCTTTGATGACTTCATTTAAATGCAGAGACAGGTGCAGGAATCTGTTCAGAGCTCTCCAAAGTGCTAAACATGAGTTCCCCGCTCACACAGGGACAAGATGTTCCTCACCATGACTTATGATACACACAGTACGACAGCACTGAAACTTACCACGTAGTCAGTGTGGTCCATCATTTGTTTTTCCTCTACTCTGTACCCCACTCGTCCCTCATGCTTGTTACATGGAAAAACTCTGAGACAGTTACCTCGTGGAGAGAGAATAGAAAAAGTAGAATAGCATAACAAAATAAGCAACTAAAGTACAATAAAATAAAAGATTACAACATTATTGAGCTTAAATAAGCAAAAAGATAAAAACATCTCTACATAAAATCCAAGCACATCAAACTAGTCTTCGCAGATGGTCAGAGGTCTATAAGAGTTATAAATCATGAGTTAAACTGTTCCAGTTGTTTAAGAGTTTGTTTGAACCAATTAATTGTTGAAGGTTTGCATGTTCCATTTGAGAAAGATGCATTTCTTCACTATATCTTGTTTAAAACCAGAATAATGTGTATTCTTGCTCTGCAACCTCTGTAAACACTTTCCTGATGACTTTATGGGCTCAATCTCTAGTTTCAGGTCATACTGAATAGAGCATGAAGTACATTTTATAAATAATGGTCAGTATTAGAGTCAAAAAGGAGGATTATCTAGGATATGCACAGTGGCTAACGACATGTCAATCACAAGTCAATGAGCCAATGAGCATGCAGTTACAGTCAGATCCGCACCTCACTCATCATGTCTGGTTGTAAAACCTGCTAAACTCAAGGCTTCATAAACCACTGGGTGATATAACAGTGCCTACGTCCATCTTTTTTTACTGTCTAAGGTCCTGTGCAGTTCTGTACCCAAAGAGTTACCGCACTGTTGTCATGTCCAAAGTAAATTCCAAGAACTTCAACAGACAGGTCCCAAACAACTCCCATCACTCTACCCTCCAACTCATTACATAAAGTGTGCACATTTTTTCCTATGCCTTGTGAATCATTCAATAAGGACTTAATTCCTGGGAATACTGGGCTGAATAATGCTCAGGCCAAAACATACTGTAAAAAGTTTGAAATGTTAGGGAAACAAACGTCTTACAAAACTCTTGAACCATTCAAACTTTAGTGTCTATGCTCACTGAGACACCAGATCAGCACAAGGTGTTTTTTCTGTGTCAGGGGATGTTCCCATTATGTTCCTGCCATATTTCTCTTAAGGTACTATAAAACCGAAAAACAGAGGATTAAACATTTATCATTCTAACACAAGAGGACCGGCACAAAAAAAAAAGGAAAGCTTTTTTCTACAGAGAAAACATCAGAGGGGAGCTTTGTTTTCTTTAAGCGCTACAGTTAACTTTCATGTTTGTCTAGGCAGAACAGTGAGAGTCTGAATTATTCCCATCGCCAAGGAAAGGAGTGTGTACGTATCGTGACAGCTGGTAGAGCCAAGTTAGAAGCGCTATAGGCAACCCGGGTGTTTGTAAGCCTAGCATGACACAGGATCTGTGGGATGTGGATGTATTGTAGCAGAGCTGCTGAGGGCCAAACTCCAGCAGGGAAATAACTGTACTCGGGATTCTAGTTAGCTGGAGCACTGACAAGACTTAAAGTGGGTCAGAGCAGAAGTGTGTGTGTATGTGTGTGCGCACATGTAAATCCATCTGTTTCAGTCAGTGATTGTATGTAAATCTCTAAACCTCTGTGTGTTAACAGCTAGACTTTGCATTGTCTGTGAAAACCAGCAGTACTCAATCTGTGACGTCCTCCTGCAGCCAAGCTTGTGGAAACTTTTCTTCCTTTGGCTTTCGTGTCTCTCTCACTGAGCTGCTGTGAGGCCACATACAGCTACGATGAAAACTGTCGACCCCCCGAATCAAAACAAATCTTTGTAGTCAGAATCCCACGAGACATTTTACTTTCTCTGTGTTTATCTCTGGACTTATATCTGCTAGGGTGGTTTGAGAATGGAATTTACTACATCTGCACCTAAAATAACTCTGATTGTACGTACTAGGCAGTCCTCAAACACAATCCAGACACATCAGAGATAAATCATTTTGTCCCGAGCTGCAGGTCTTAAATGCATGCAGCAGAGTTTTGAAAAGCTCTGAGGTAAAGCTTTGCAAGTACCTGCTTTCTTCTCTGTTGAGAACAGCTCATTTTTGTGAGGATAGCAGGACAGGCTGCTTCTTTGTCATATTAATTTTTTGGTTTGCCACTTCGAGCTGGAGTGAAATGTCTCTACAACCACTGCTATGAAATTCTTTTTACGGTCGCTAGAGAGTAAAACCGGACGACACCGATGATCTTTTGATCCTCTCATAAGGACATAAATTTATCTGGTACTTTTGTGTATGATCAAATGCACTCTATGCACTATATTAGGTACACCTGTTCAACTGCTTGTTAATGCAATTATCTAATCAGCCAATCGCTTGACAGCAACTCAGTGCATTTAGACAGAGCATCAGAATGGGAAAGAAAGGTGATTTAAGTGAATTTGAACATGGCATGGTAATTGAGTAATCTCTCACGTATTTGAGTAAGTAAGTGAGAGATTGGCTGGTCTGAGTATTTCAGAAACTGCTGATCTACTGGGATTTTCTCCCATAACCATCTGTAGGGTTTACAGAGAATGGTTCAAAAAAGAGAAAATATCCACTGAGCAGCAGTTCTCTGGGTGAAAATGCCTTGTTGTTGTCAGAGGTCAGAGGAGAATGGCCAGAATGCCTCGTTACAACCAAGATATGCAAAAGAGCATCTCTGAACGCACAACATGTCAAACCTTGAAGCAGATGGGCTACAGCAGCAGAAGACCACACCGGGTCTTTTGGAAACAATTCACACGGGCTCACCAAAATTGGACAATAGAAGATTGAAACAATGTTGCCTGGTCTGATGAATCTTGATTTCTGCTGCAACATTCACATGGTAGGGTCAGAATTTGGTGTAAACAGCATGAAAGCATAGATCCATCCTGCCCTGTATCAACAGTTCAGGCTGCTGCTGGTGGTGTAATAGCGTGTGGGATATTTTCTTGGCACACTTTGGACCCCTTAAGTACCAACTGAGCATTGTTTAAATGCCACTGTACTCAAATGGCCTCCACAGTCACAAGACCAAAATCTCTGAGGAATGTTTCCAGCATCTTGTTGAATCTATGCCACAAAGAATTATGGCAGTTCTGAAGGCAAAAGGGGGTCCAACCCAGTACTAGCATTACCTAATAAAGTGCCCCGTGAGTGTATGTGCGAATCAGCTTGTGGTCATTTTGGACATTTTAGGATGCTACTACACATTTAGTCTAAAGCTATGGGGTTGTTATAAATTAGATTTAACAGTTTTAATAGGAACAGAAAAATGATGCTGTCTCATCAATAGAGGCATCAGATCATCTTAGGCTACATCCACAATAATACCTCTATGTTTTCATTTTAAAATGAAAACATCAGATCAGAAATGATCTCCGTCCTTACCTTTAATTCACCGTTTCTGAATAATGGAAAATGTTTCAGCTGGCATTGTGCAGTATGAAGGTTTGGCAGAATAATGCAGGTCTCACCTTTCCAGCACGCTCCTACTGAGTCTGATCATTCACACCATTCATGCTGGAAGCTGTGGAAAAATAAAACACATTCATGATTTCAACAAACAGGGGCTTGGTTAACACTAAATATAGGAGCTCGATGATTTCATTGCT
This sequence comes from Paratilapia polleni, assembly GCA_015106735.1. Lineage (NCBI taxonomy): Eukaryota > Metazoa > Chordata > Actinopteri > Cichliformes > Cichlidae > Paratilapia > Paratilapia polleni. Next base: position 40,487 of record VUQI01062502.1, read on the forward strand.
ATACAGATGATACCCAGCTGTATTTATCCATGAAGCCAGATGACACACACCAATTAGTTTAAATACAGGCATGTCTTAAAGACATAAAGGCCTGGATGACCTCTAATTTTCTACTTCTAAGTTCAGACAAAACTGAGGTTATTGTACTCGGCCTTAAAAATCTTAGAAATATGGCATCTAACCAGATACTTACTCTGGATGGCATTACTTTTGCCAGTAATACTGTGATGAATCTTGGCGTCATGTTTCACCAGGATATGTCTTTCAACACTCATATTAAACAAATATGTAGGACTGCTTTCTTGCATTTGCGCAATATCTCTAAAATTAGAAACATCCCAAAATACTTGCAGCTGTAATTGCAGCAAAAACATGGTTCAACAAAGTATTGACTCAGGGGGGCTGAATACTAATGCATTTTATTTGTAAAAAATTTTGAACACCGTGTATCATTTTCCTTCCACTTCACAATTATGTGCTTCTTTGTGTTGGTCTATCACATAAAATCCCAATAAAATACATTTAAGTTTGTGGTTGTAACGTGACAAAATGTGGAAAAGTGAAAGGGGTATGAATAGTTTTGCAAAGCAACTGTATGTTGAACCCCGATGGGGGCTATGCACTGGGGATTTTTTTAAATTAAAAAAAAATTAACTCAGTTGATATGTCTTCTTAGTCTACTGTTGCCATTAGCTGTTTCACACATATAAAAACAGCTCAAAAAACCTCTAAAGAAGTTTAAAAAAAGGAATAAAGAACCAAATGTTATAACTATAATAATACTATAATAATCCTGTCTTACCTGTTCTTCTGATATCCATCCACTTATCTCCACTAATTAATGATTACAGTAGGCTAAATCATTTTTTGCCATATGTGAATGATTTTTTTATTTGTTGTTCTGTCGCTGGTGAACGCTGTAAAAGTGGAAGATGCACCAAGGCCATTATAGCTCCATATTAGCATCTATGTGTCACAACATTATAGTGGGTTGATAGTGCTGCATTAATTGAGTGCAACATTAAACTCCCACCCGTGCCTGTCAAAGCCACAGAGGCAGTAACATTTGTGGTCCAAACCCTGGATTTAGGATTTGGTACTTGCACTGCAGTACTTTGTTTTCATTAACGTTCTGTGTGATCTCGGCAGGAGATCATGTTGCAGCATGTGATGTCTCAAATAGCAGCTGTAAAGAAGGACATGATAATCCTTGAGAAGAGCGAGTTCTGTACTCTGTTGGCGGAGAATGAGGTAAATGTGGTTTTTGAGTTGGCTTAAGTTGTTTCCAAAAAGGAATTGTTGCATCTAAGCCCACTGCAGTTCTCATGATCTCTGTGGTCGCATCAGTGTACATAAAATGCCGTTGGATAGTTGATATGATGCTTTAACTTTGACCCTTTTTTAAAAATTTCTGCATACAAATACATTATTAATTCATTTTTGGATAAAGATCGGATACTGCAGTGGCTTTGTGTCGTGTGACTTCCATAGTAGAAACATGAATGACTGTACTGTGTGTTTTGTCAGTCTTTCCTCATGCTTCTGATCTGACATTTTCAGTATTTTAATATTTCTCCCAGAAACTCAAGGTCCAGTTACTACAGCTCAAGGTCCAACTAGCTGTAAGTGGTTATTGTGACTGTATTAACCTTCATGAATAGCATTTTACCATTCCTTGATAGTATTTAATTTACCTTAACTTGGTTGAAATCTTCTTTTAGAGCCACTTAATCTGATCTGACTTATTTGCCATCATGTGTGTTTTGACTTCTTGTGTGTCTCCTTTACCATGTGGCAGGATGCAATGAATAAAGTGCGTTCAGACAATATTTTGGACATGAATTTGGAGAAAAGCAGGGTAAAAGAACTGGTAAGTGTTTGAGAGACGTCAGTTGAATCATTGCTTGGAAGTCAGTTGACTGAATTTAAAATTACACGCCTTTATTGTTGCAACATGACGTTCTACCCTTAATTATGTTAGTATTTTCATGCAGCGGTATTGCAGTTATACAAACATTTATTTTTACTGTGTAACATTCATCAGGGAATGTTGTACCGATGCAAGAATATGTCATGAAATCACAGTAACTCACAGCCAGTCACTGTTTTTATTATTGTGAAAGATCAGTTTCAATCTGGTCTTAAAGTTTCCACTGCAATACATTACTGTGGCTAACGGTAACATTAGCCACATTAGCTGTGCAATGTGCTAACAATAAGCATTTTCCTGTTGTTACGGAGACATTGCTGTCAACAATGAAAGTCATTGTGTCTTCGGCCAGCAACACATTTGGCGTGCTTTGCTCGCGGCGGACACGTTTTAGAGTTAAATTTAGCAGAAGCAGCTTTAGCAAGTAAATAAAAACAGTGTTGTGTGAGGCAGCTGCTCATGCATTGTCTGAGGGTGTGTCAAACGTGGAAGGGAAGAGCCTGGACTGCCAAAAAGACTTTTCAGGCAGTTCAGGAGCAGTTTTCTTTTCCTGTGGGAGAAAACATCAGGCTTTGCAACTTTGTGAAGGTTTTACATGAACAAAAAAGCTAAAGTAAAGGGGGGGGAAAAAACCCAAAAAGCATTATATAGCCTCTTTGTAAACAGGTGGTGCAGTCTTGATACCAAATTCTTAACAAGCAAATTGTTGTAATGGAGAGAACAGGTCATCACCTAAATCAAACTCCCTGTAATCCTATTCTTAATAATATATTGTTTATATTTTCAGAGAGCAGAGCATGAGAAGAAGCTTCTGGAAACACGAACTGACACTATGGAAATGGTTTGTATATGTGCAGGACACCTATAGAATTGTGCCACATATGATTTTTAGTTTGTAATACATTCAGTAATTAGTTTCTATAGTCCAATAAGGTTTTTATGTTCTGTGATAAACTCACTGTGTCTGGCAGGTCTTCATCACCTGTGTCTGTTTGCCTTTTTTGCAGACTGCAGAACAAGAGCGCTATTTAACTGAGATGAACATGAAAATAGACACTGAAGTGGCTGGTTTGAAAACCATGTTGGAGTCTCATAAACTGGACACTATAAAATACCTTGCAGGTAAACATGCACATTAAATACAGTAGATATTCTAGTTACACTGTGCATCTTTTTCTTATAGATACAGTCGGTACCATCAGTGTGAGCAGACAAATAACTGCATGTTTTTTGTTTCTTTCCTCTTGCAGGTTCAGTGTTCACATGCCTCACTGTGCTCTTGGGTTTCTATCGTATTTGGATGTGAACAGGACTTTGATTATGACTTTCATATGACCTGTGGTAACACTTGAATTTTCACCGCATCCTCTGAATCTACCACCGTTCATCGACAAGTCCTCTTCCACTTCTGACACCATTTTGGTGCATTCATTTGTGTTTTCCAGGGCAGTGGTGATTTTTTATTTTTTTTCTCACAAGTAGAAGTTGTAGAAGGATAGCTCCTCCACCTGGTCAGTGGTGGAAGTTCTTGATAAATGAAAGTTTAACCGCACGACCAATTCAGTTTTTGTAGCTACCCATTGTTATTGTATGGCTGCTGGAACAAAGTTGACAGTTCACTTTATAAAATTTTCTACTGTGTAATTATTGAACATGTGTATATATGTATCTGTATATGTGTTTACGTCAGTCTTTAGATACTGGAGAGATTATCAGAAGTATACTGAGATCAATGTTGCTCCTTTTCATTTCAGTCTATCAGTCCAAAGATTTCTGTGTATTTCGTGGTTTCAGAGATTTTTGAAAGATTCTGGGAGAGATATTATGTATTATTTAAAAAAACATTGTTATAAGTAAATGTAAAATTGATGCTGCTGTTGTTTGTCATGGTCAAAGTTGGGAAGTAACGAAGTATTTGTACTTCGTTACCTCACTCAGATGGGGAAAGATGTAAGAAAGACAGGACAAGTGAGAAAGAAGAGAGATTATTTTAAAAAGAACTGTTCTGTGACATTTGATAAACTGGAAATTTAAAGCCTAAATGTAGTATCCTCATTGATTATTGAGGTTTTTGAACAGATATGGGCTCTATACACGATGAGCTGCTGAAGCTATGTTTTTTTTTTTTTATAATGTGAAAGACTTGCAAAACAAACTGAAGTATACTGACTGTGTCTTATTCAGAGGTTGCATGAAACTATTAGGCAGTTAAGTGCAGTTTAGTACAGGCTAAAATGGTCAGTTTGCAGTACTGTGGTGAAGTTTACATGTACAGTGTTTCATGGGCAGAGTGGATGTCATGGTCAGTGTTGGGTTACATCAAGGGTAGCAATATAAATTTAAGGCGATGATGCTGATTAGATTGACTCAGTGAGTTCTACCTTTATACCAGCTTTATACTGTGTAGGGGTTGGAAATCAGCCATGATAGCTTGTGTAATATCTGCTTATATCTTGCACTTTGCTAAATCCACAAAGAGCAGCAGCACAGTTCAGCTGATCACAACCTGTACACAAAAAAAGTGGTTATTTTCCCCACACTGCAGCACAACAGATCTTAGGTTTCTCCAAACTGTTGAATCCTACTTTAATCCCTGACTATACTCATTTTCCTGTTTAGGTGTCGAGGCAAAATCACCCATCTACAATGTAGGCAACAACAAATAGAGGTAGTTTTTTAATTCCCTTTGTTCTTCTCTGGTAGTGCTCTGCATAACAGACGTTCAAGCTGAGTACATCCATTAGAGTTAGAATTAAGGTTGAAATAAAGTTTGCATTCCCTTGTATTAATAATATTATTTTTATTATTATATTAATATGGCAGGTGGAGTTTCAGTTAGCCTTGCTCAAAAATAACTGGTAGAAGTCTCCTCCAAATAGCTCCTTTTTACTTTTATACTTTGAGTACTTTTCAGAGCCTGTACTTTTTCACTTCTACTTGAGTGAAGAAGTTGAGCCAGTACTTCCATTTTTACCAGAGTATTTTTCAACACAAGTAAATGTACTTCTACTTAAGTAAAGAATGTGTGTACTTGTGCCACCTCTGGTCATGGTCGTGCTTTTAGTCTGCTTGCCATAACAAAGTCAACAAAGATTGCTTTGCTTCTCGGTGTCAAAATCTATTGATAATCCCTGAGCCTTAAAGTGATAGGGAACATTTATGTGTTGCAACACAGTGACCTAGAAATGTGAGTTGTAGTAGCGATGGCAGAGGCATTTTTGATTAGGTCGTAGTAATCGAATGAGCAAAACAGAAGATTTTATTTTTTTGTTTGTTTTGTTTTGTTTTTTCCCAAGTTATGCCAGAAAAACTGAAACGCCGATGAGCCATAGCCTCGACTTTTCAGCTGGCTTTTATTTTTGAAAAACACTTGAACCGGAAGTGAATTACGTGGCTGAAGCGCTCTGGTGCCCTGCTAACACGTGTAGCTGTCAATTAAGCATTTACAAGTCAGCAACTACCCCCATGACACTGAATTGTAAGTATACTGTATGTGGTCATGTAAGTACACAACCTTACAAGTTATAAACGGGGGTTAGTTTTCTTTAGAGGCTCCGCAGAGACCTGTGGTGGAATTAGCTCCAGCTAAGCTAGCAGACAGCATCAGTTGTACGTATACTATATTTGCCACAATATGTGTCGGTTTTAAGCATCAAGGTTTCCGATAACGTCAGTCAGATTGTCATGAGATTTAATGAGATTGCTGAATGTGGCTTATTGTACTTTTGCAGGCATTTTTACCTGTTTCCAGCGCAGACATGGCTGATGCGTTTAGCAGCAGCTCGGAAACGGTAATTCAGCGTGTGGTCGATGTTACAGTGAAGACTAACACACCTGTGGAAAAACTCGAAGAGTTTTATCAGATTAAGAAGACTTGCGACTTCATCCGTGAGCATCAGTTTGAAAAGGTGGGGACCTAGCTTTTTTACTTCCTTAAGATTTCACTCCAATTGTTTACAAAAGCATTCGTGGTCTACCAGTCAAGTATGTATTTATTTATTTATTTTTGATCAGCTGTTTATTAAAGCAACTGAAGTTGAAAAATATAGTGCAATGCTTATTATATGTTTTGGATATTTTCATGAATAAACTGGTTGATGTGTGCAGGTAGCTCTGCAGTTTCCTGATGAGTTGCTGGTGGATTCAGTTGCAGTCGCAGAGAAGATTGTGAGAAACACTAATGCCAAGTCGTATATTTTGGGAGATACTTCCTATGGCAGGTGACACAACAGATTTAAGAGACTATTTTAAGAATACACACAGGCTACATTGTAATGTTTATGGCTTTGACCCTTCAAGTAAAGTAAACTTTAAAATAAAAAATGGTGGCAGAAGACCTTCACTGATATGTAATTAATTTTTAACCCCACACCTGTCAGTTTTTACATTTAAAATGTGAGTTCTGTGTTTCAGTACATGAGAATATTAAGCTTTTGGTAGTTAATTGAATTTATTTATTTTTGTCTTGTCAGTCAAATTATCAAACTGCCAATACACATATACCTGAAAAGTATACACCATGTATTTACACTCACATACTGTGGGTTTTATAAAAGCAGTATTCAGTGCTATATAAAACAGGGTGCAAGTAAATGCCTCGTGTGGTAAGGATGTTAATTTGTTTAATAAAGCTGCAGCCATTTTTTAAAACTTTTTTTTACACTCATAAGCTTTTGTTGAACTCTCATGAGCAGTTGCTGTGTGGACGAGGTGGCTGCAGAGCATGTTGGAGCTGACTGCATTGTGCACTATGGCAGTGCGTGCCTCAGCCCGTCTAAAAGGCTGCCCTTGTTATACATCTTTGAGAAAAGAGCAGTGGATGTGGAGAAATGTGCCTCCTTCTTCAGAGAACTCTACCCTGACAAACACAGTCACGTCATCATCCTCTATGACGTCAACTACGCTCACGCTATTAGTAAGTTAGCAGTCGTCTTACAAATGGTCATGCGTGATCCTTCATGGAATTAGGAGAGATTATTAACTATCAGTACCATGAATCGATAAATATTTACAAATATAAATTCCCCCCCCCCACAGATGATCTTCTGGGACTCCTCTCACCAGAGTATCCAAACCTTGTTGTCTCACAACTTGTTGTTGAAGGGGAGCAGTGTTACAGTCATGGCCGGATTAAAAGACAAAACAGTGATGCCCGTCTCTCCGAGCAAGACGACAGCCGGGTTATCTATCAGTTTGGACGTCAGTTCACCTTGAAAAGTGGTTTAAGCGTAACAGATTACAGTATGTTTTATGTGGGCCAGGAGGGAGCGACCCTGCGAAACTTCATGATGACCTGGAATCGTTGCTCATTTTGCTCTTTTGACCCTGTGACGGTGAAGGGGAGGGTCGAGTCTATAAGTATCAACCGTGCACTGATGAAGAGATACTATGCTATAGAAAGGGCCAAGGACGCCAGTGTGGTCGGCATCCTGGTTGGCACTCTGGGGGTGGCCGATTACCTTTCCATTATCCAGCAGCTGAAAGAGACTATCAAGAGAGCTGGCAAGAAGAGCTACATGTTTGCAGTGGGGAAACTGAATGTACCCAAACTGGCAAATTTTCTTGAAATTGACATCTTTGTGTTAATTTCATGTCCAGAGAACTCACTTTTGGACTCAACTGAGTTTTATAAACCTGTAGTGACGCCTTTTGAGATGGAGGTGGCCTGCAACAAGAAGAGGGAGTGGTCAGAGGAATATGTCACAGACTTCCGACATCTCCTGCCAGGTTTGGATCTATTCACGACAGATATTCTTAAATCAACTTGTTTAAAGTTTTTTATGTTTAAGAGGTTGTGGTGGTTATTGTATTTTGGTTTAAGTATGAGAAGACTGGCTTTCATGGAGGAGTCTTTAATGTTTTTCAGATTGGTTAAACACCAAATTCATATAAAAGGGGCCTTTGATGTTTTTCAAGTTGAATGGGTTGAATGTTAATCATATTGCTATGTTTTCCTTTAGTGTAGTAATTAGCACTTCCCCTCATGTTTTTGCAGCTCCAGTGAATATTATCACAATAATATGGTTTATAGTACAAACTGAGCAATTCTCACACAGTTTTTGAAAGGAATACAGTTTATTAGCTTCAACATGTAGGAAAAG
>VUQI01062502.1:50388-63952 GCA_015106735.1 Paratilapia polleni
TGGGATCATTGATAGTATTGTGTGATGGATCAAAATTTGATGGTACTTTTCTGCGTTCATAATTCCATCAATTTTAATAAGATCTCCAACACCACTGGCTGAAATGCAGCCCCAAACCATGACAGAGCCTCCGTGTTTTACAGATGGCTGTAGACACTCACTGTTGTACCTCTCTCCTGACCTCCTCCATACATATTGACAATGATTTGAACCAAAAATTTCAAATTTGGATTCATTACTCCATAAGACCTGTTGCCACTGATTTTCAGTGCAGTTTTTGTATAATCTGGGATACTTCAGCCTTTTCTCCCTGTTTCCCTTCCTCAAGAATGGCTTCTTGACAGCCACCCTTCCACTGAGATCATTTCTGAGGCTTTGTTGAAAATTGGTCTTTCTTAGCTTTTTCACTAAAGAAAAAATTTTGAAAGATCTTCAGAAAATCTGTTGAACTATTGCTCAGGACCACTTTTAAAAAGATTACAAGAAAATCTGGCTCCTTGGAAGCAAAATATAAAGAAATGAGGTATGGCTCAAGACTTTGCGCAGTGGTGTACATGTCATAATATTCTGGGTAACTGATGTTTCTCCATGTCACAACATCCCAAATAGACGCAATATCTGGACCAGGCCTGTCAGGCTGGCCTTTAAATAAATTCAGTGCAGCTTCTTGTGAATTGAGGTAGAACACCCCTGCTATGTTTTCTAATATAAAGTTTCATATTAAGTCTTTATATAATACTATTTCTGATTTTTAAATATTACAAAATGAAGAAAGGTGAAATATATGAAGCAACTTAAACAGTAAGAAGATATAACCTTGCATTTTGATTAAAACTCATGTAAACAATGTACATAGGTGGAAAATGTAAAAAAAATTAAATATCTGTAATTGGCTATTTTAATTGTCATATTTGGATTCAGCACATCAAAATCCATAAGAAAAGGCACATTTTATCTCCAAAGCAGACAGCTTTTGAAAAATTGTTGGCCAGTGTTTTCAGCTTTTTAACAGATTAGTAAACTTGGCCTTCGTCATATTTACATGAATCACTGGCCATTCACGGGAACTTCTTCCACAAAGGATGCCGGGAATATACCAGTATTCCCATTACGTTCCCCTTCCAACCAGTCCTGGTTAACTGAAGATAAACAAATTGTGAATTAGAATCTCAGTGTTTCTAAATGTTCGATGTATAATGAAATGGAGCCTCACCTCTAGAGAGCAGTGTGATTTTATCCCCTTGCTGAAAATTTAGATCCTCAGGATCTGACGACTCATAGGTGTGAAGTGCCACCAGGTGAATCTCTACCTGGGGGTTTCCATCGGTTTGCTAAAATCACAAAACACACGACAAAACACACGCAGTCGTTACCAGCTCAGTTTCATTACAAGCTTTCTTCTTTTTTGTTTTGCCCCCCAGCAAATTCAACTTAAAATGTACCATGACTTTGGAAAGTGCCCAACATATTCAGCATTTTGTGGTGGTGCTGGTTTAGTTAAGAATCAAATGAATTGTGACTTTTGCCTTCCAAAATGCTGTAAATGTAAATGCAAAGTAAAAAATATTTTGAATTATTACAGTAATGCAAATTTTTTTGAAATTGCAGGAGACATTTCAAAAACAGATCCTAAAAGTACTTTATTATCGTCAGTATTGGGAATATTTTGTAACAATAACACAGCAGTAAATGGTCACTTCCTTACCTCTTTGGTGTTACACCACAAGGTGACGTACCCACTGCTGGCATGGCTCCAGACCTTTTCCATTTCTGTGTTGGCATTGATTACACTTTGTTCACTTGCCTGAGAGGTTAAACTAAACCAAATAAAGGTATTCAGTTATATATTTGAGCAGTATATAGCAGCCATTTTAAACATTTTTGTTTTCCTGAGTAAGAACTCTACCTTAAGGTGAGTGCAGTAGGAGGGAGATTCAGTTTCCTACTGATTTTCTCAATCAGTATCGCGTAGGGTGACCCTCGTGGTACTGAGACGGTAAAGTTGAATGTGAAATGCACTTTGACGATACATGAACTGTCTGTAGACCGTTTCTCCTGGAATTAATGAGGAAACAACAGTGGGATTAACACTGGGATTAAATAAAAGAAATCAAAACAACAGCCATAATTAAACATTTCAGTACTTCACATTTTCTTTCTGGGCAGGAATATACTAATCAGTGATGTGCCTCGGTATACCTTACGCTGATGGTTTCCACTGCTGTTTTCACTTGGAGTAAGACCTTAAATACAGAAAACATAGAAAATTGGGTTTTTCACATATGGCTCCGATATCTTTTGAAAATACTAATTTAGTTTTTGTACACTGCGACAGAAAAGTCTACCTTGTATCCTTTGAGGTCTGGTGGGTGGTTCTCGATTTGGAGGTGCAGTTTTTTTCTGTTTATAATCGTTCCCATTCAAAATACCGGAAAAAAAAGTGTCATTTTAGAAACTTGTAAAGTATACATAGAAATGTCAGAAAGACTAGTGGGAATTTATTAGAACACATTTTAAAGAAAAATGTTGAAAGGAGACTAGAATGTTTAAGTGTTACCATTACTACAGTAATCTATTATGATATCAATAATTAAAAATAATTGTTTACCTTGTTTTGTTTAGAAGCCAAGGGGATTTCCAAATGTTCCAGATAATTGTAAGGAACAAGCCCCCTCTGTAAAAGACATCACAGCAATTTCTACTCTCAGCAGACAGTAGCAAGGCATGAATTGTGTGATAAAAGTACATGATATGAATAATGGATCGTTTGCCTAAAATCATGAATTTACTGTAAAAATGGTTTAAAGTTGTACAGTAACAGATAGGCTGTAGGTGTGGAGGTCTTACTCTTTCATTGAAGACCACATATGCCCAGTTGTCAGCACCCTTCTGCAGCACAAACACAATATTGCCCGGCACTACAGCCAGCTCATCACTGGTCTCAGGAACAAACTCAAACAGCACCGTGTGTGGTTCTCCTTCCAAAGCCCTGTAAACACAAGAAATGCCCACATGGCATCAAGCGATATGAGACACAAATGCTAAAGTTGGCACTGTTACTACTTTGTAACAATATTTTTCTATTTTCCTGTTCTACTGATTAAATTTACACTTTGATTCACATTTTCTACCTTGTGAAATTTCATAGATATGTTTGATGCTTTTCCCCATTTTCTATTTCTACATTGTACACACGTAGAATGGAGAATCATACAGTGCTTAACAAATTTCTTAGACCACCTGTCATAAAAACGAGAAACACCATCCAGCATCACGAAGCACTTTAATGCGGACTCTTTCCTTTTCAGTAAGTTCTCCACGTTTTACCATTTTGAACAGGAGTGAGGAATTTAAAAAACGGAATTCATATTTTTATACCCAAATTTCAGCCGGCACACTGGACTTCTCTGAGAAGTCAGAAATGAGTAAAGCAGAACATTCAACCACTAAAACTCAGTTTTCTGTTCAGGAATTCAAGTCAATAACTGTAATTTGCCATCTTAATCAAAAAAATAATGATGTGCTTTACTATTTTTTTCTGCTTTTTTTTTTTTTTTTATATAAAACTGTAATTTTGAAAATTCATGAATAACAACACTTATATTTTAGCATTAAAAATATCATTTCAGTTAAAGAGCTTGCACATACTAGTTGATTAACCATTACAGAAAGATAAAAAATGATTTTGGTAATTACCAATACTGTTAATTTAGGGCAGCTGTGGGATAAACATTGGGTGGTGGTCTAATAAATTTGTTAAGCACTGTATATGGCAAAAACTTGCCAACTATAATGTTATTCAGGATTTTAAATACTAAGATAATGTCTAGAGAGTTTCAGATCTGTATAGCTTCAAAGTGACTGTTGTACCTCAGAACCTCAGGTTCTTTTGGACAAGTTGGACCATCTTCCACCTGTCAGATGTGAACAAAACCACAAAGCATGAGACATGTTGAAGCACAGCAATATGTATAGCTTCAATCTAACAGTAATTCTTAACATTGTAAAGTAAGTATTACATGTTCAAATAAAACAGAACTTTCATTAATGCATATACTCTATAATGCAGCACAAGTTCCTGTCTGTCATGTTCATGTGGATCATTTAGTGCCTATTTTTAAAGCTTCCTGATAGCGTCTTTTAAATATAAAGTAATAAAGTAAGATAAGAACACAGTGGTTTCACTATCATCAGACTGTAAAGTTTTTATTGTCAATAAGAGCCCATGTGTCACCTGTGGCTGTAATGGGGCAAATCCAGAGAACTCATCTTGAGGGACAACAGAGGCAACAACCTGATGAAAACAGAAAAAAACGTAGTTTATAGATATCACTCTGAACAATAATTAAAATGTTTTCTCCAAATCATCTCAAAAGTGTGAGTTCTGTATAAACATAAAATCACAAAGTGAGTGACTGACATTTTACCTAACACAATAAGGTGTAGTCATGTTCAGTTTTAATGGCGTTATAATCACAGTAGATTAGATAAACACATTGGATGAGGATTACCTTTGCTTTGCCCAGGTAGTCCTTCTTCTCCAGCTCTGCAACATAGTGTTTATTTGGTTTGAACAGCACCTTGGATGGGAACTCGACCAGTTTGAAAAGTTTTTGTTTCTGTTGGTGAAATTCCATTACATGTGTTATTTAAAGTATTTGCCAGTGGCTAATTCCAATGCAAGCTTTAAGCTACACCAGTGTGAATAAATAACACCTTTCATGCCTTATCACTGACCCTTCACCTGATTAAGTACAATTAGCAAATGCATATTAGCTTACCTAATGTAGGACAATGAAATGAAGAAACTAAGCTGAATTTGCTGTCATGAATATAATCACATTTAAATATATCAATAATAGTGTTCATATCACAACTGACTAGGATTGATTGCAGAGCTTTGTCGATGATATTGAGCTTGGCCTCTGTCTTGTAGTCAAGAGCCTTCGTAAGATGTTCCTGGGCCTTTTCCCAGTTACCCAGCTGAGCTTCAACCAGGGCCATATTGTGGAGAACCTGTGGCAGGGATCATTGATATTATTAAGCTTGTTACTATTTTTATCCTTCCGGCTTTTAAATTCCTCATCCAGACAACAGAATTGCGAATAATGCCTGATCCTCTGCTAAATTGTATTATGGATGAATAGCTCACACCAGCAATGGAAAAAAGTTTTCCATTGCTGGTGGAAATGATGTTAAAGTGTTTTTTAACATCAAATGAATTATTGGGATGTAGTATTCAGGATTAATAATAGGGTGGCTTATCAAAAATACTCACCTCACAAGCGTACAGTATGTATCTGAGACCAAGTGCTTTGTAATCTATCAGCTGGTTGCCCCTGAGTGCTTTGAAGGCTCTCTGGAAATCAGCTAAACTCTCCTCATACCTTTAAACAGGAACAATGAAGTTTAAACTTTTGCATATGACATTTATTATGAAGTATTTTTTAAATCACAGAGTTAAGTATAAAGGATGTGGTGTGTCTTGCCTCTTCTTTTTGTAAAAGGTGATTCCTCTTTGAAAGAAGGCAATGGCCAAATGTTCATCCTTGCGTATGCTGCAATCAAATGCCTGAGAAACAGACAAAAACCCAGTAACTTCCTCTAGAGAAATGGCAAACTCTACTTCTCCTTTCGCAGTGACTTGCACTTTCAGACAGCACAGTGTCGAAGAATTTCATATCAGCTACATCCAAAAGAGTTTACTTTTTGTACTAATACACTATAACAGCTGTTAATATTTGCATATAATGTTTTAGCTTGCAGGTCAGACATACCTTTTCAGCAGCATCCAGGTCTTCGTTAAGAAGATGGAGACAGCCAGTGTCAAAACAAATTTTGGAGTTTGGTTGTTGGATAGACAAGAAAATCCTGAGTGCTTCGGAGAAATCCTGTCTGTCAACACAAGTTACAGCCTCGTCCCAACTGCGCAGAGTTTCCACAAAAGACATATTTGCAGGTTAGGAGTAAACCGAGCTATAAACCAAATTAAGGAAGTTCCTCTGATTTGTATCACTGTGAACAGGAAGTGTGATGAAAGTCATCATTGGTACATCTAAATATATCACACCACCTCCAGGTCTTAAGGCTCAGGGTTTATCCTTTTTTTCCCAATGGGATGCTGTCATCTGCATGACAATTCAGTGTTTGTGTGTGGTGTTTAAATAAAGCTAATCTAATTTTGGTACGCTTTCCCATCACTGAGTGTATCATACATGTGATCTTTTTTTCATAGCCATACATTTCTAGGAATGTCGACACATAGGGTGTAATAGGGAATGTCTTTAAAAGTACAGAAAAATAAGATTGAAATTAGGAGATTTTTTTGGTTTGTTTTAATGATGGTTTACAGGCTCCAGCACCAGGTAAAATCACTTTGGAACAGACAGTCTGTTCTTCCTTATTGCCTTTTTAGTTATCAGCAACAGTGCAAGCACACGAACTACAACTTCCGTCTTAAACTTTTAAAAACAATAGTGACCTACCAGTAAAAACCTGTCACTCTAGCACAGCTTTTTTTTCCACCTGTATTCTAAAGGACAGCGGGTGCACTTGCGTTTTCTTCTGTTGTTTACCAGAGTATTAATTTATCTTTAGGGAAAAACAAAAAACAAAACATATTTCTTATATTCCAGTTGCCTTGATGTGGAATTGGTCCTCGACCGTCTGAGAGCCAACCTGCGCTAACTCGATCTACCAATCACAGCAGAGCTTCCCGCGCGCTGCCTCCCTCCGGCTGATCCAACCTAGCACTGGCCCCATCGATAGCTAAACAAACATGGCTCAGCTACATTATCAGACAACGGCTCTTTATGATACGTAGGAAAATTAAAAGGAGAACATGCGACGATTAATAAGAAACACGCAATATATGATGTGACACCGTGGACGGAGAGTCGCTGTATTATTTAGTGTGTTAGCTAGGTGTAGCCTTTTGTGACCGTGTTTACACATAGCTAGCTCTCCAGTTCGCTAATGTAAGCTAGCAAAATGGACCTTGGAACAATGTTGTACAACAATTTAAAAGATGTTACATGGAGTACGACGTCCTTACCATTAGATCAACTTGTCAGTGCTTATAAATTGCCTCAAATTGTCAAGCTGGATAACGGCAAGTAACTTTCTGTTTTCAAGCAGTTAACCTAGCGCTTGCTAGCTGCTAGTTAGCAGCAAAGCCAAACTAAGCTGTAACTTAAATCTTTGCGATTGATTTTGTGAGTGCGAATTACCATTTCTCAACAATATTGTCTAGTTTACATTACAAAGTAGGCATTTTCTTATGCTGTTAATTCAAGGTTGGGTTTTCATGGTGATACCTTTACATTTGTCGTGCAGATCTCAACTTTTTTGGTAGTAAACTTGTAGACCCTATAGCCGTCCCTGTAATGAAAGTATTGTAAGGTATTTAAGGTTATGAAGAGACTATAGTCTAATGGTAT
Source organism: Paratilapia polleni (assembly GCA_015106735.1). NCBI lineage: Eukaryota > Metazoa > Chordata > Actinopteri > Cichliformes > Cichlidae > Paratilapia > Paratilapia polleni. The sequence goes on from VUQI01062502.1 coordinate 57,828, forward strand.
AACGACTGATGAGTTGTGCAACACATTGAGTAGCTCCACCATTGTCAAGCCAACTGTTTAGTACATGACTTCAGAAAGAAGTACATATATATATTGTAGCAGGTTGAGTTGCAGTTCCAATCATATAACTTAAACGTCATCTTAGTTGCTCGGTTAATGCTGTAAAGCATCTTTAGGTACCAAAAATAAATAAAAAAAACAATACGTGATCATAGATGACAGAGTAAAGTTACATAACCCTCAAGCTAAACTATAGGTTATTACAATATTGGGTCTGTAAATATATCTTTACCTTCACCTTTGTTATCCCTCAGATAGGTCCTAAAATAAGCATGGTGATTGTAGCATGCACTTTGAGATAAAGACATTATGATGATCAGCAGGAATTTTAATCTTTTTTCTCCATCTTCCAAACACCTGACACACTTATGCCTCTTATGGAGAACTCTAGTGGTGTGTTGTACTTTGAATGATAGTGCATGCTTTTTAGAGAGGTATGGATTAGGCCATTAGTCATTGCCCATGGAGGTTAGTGACTTTGAGTGTGCTTAGTAATCCAATGCCTCAGCTTGAGTGGAGTGGACTGTAAAGCTCAAGAGAGGTATAAAAATGGAAACAGTCACAATGGTATTCCTCATAATGTTTTTTAATTGTTTGGCCTGTTTTCTGTAGTCATTAAGGGTCATTAGTCCTGTCATGACCCACGTTCAAGACACCACTTTTATGTATAAACATGCTATGTTTTATGTGTTTTGTTGCTGGATATTTCAGTTGTTATTTGACAGTTAAGTTAAAATTTAATTATGCAAATGATGCTATCTTCTGCTCTGTAAATAGTGTTACTTTAATTCCTGCAGGTCAGTTGGTTGAAGGGCTCAGAGACCATGACTACCTCTTGATTCATTCTTGCCGTCAGTGGACGACTATTACTGCTCACAGTCTAGAGGAGGGACACTATGTCATTGGGCCCAAAATAGAGATCCCAGTTCACTATGAAGGTGAGATGCAGTCACAGAGAGTAGATGCTTGTTCAGTTTGCCTGATATTTGATGCTGTATCTTTGCCTAAATGGAAGAATTATTCACTAAAGTATACAAGACGACAGCTTTTACCCATTATAGTTAATGTATAAAGCCAATATTGACACAAAACATGGTCTTTCTTGTCAAAATGAAGAATAATTTCTAAAGTTTAATGCACCGCAATCTATAGAACTAAAATTTCGATTTTACAAATGAGGATTTGGTTTGCTGATATCTGGCACTACTGTCCATTCAAAGACACGTGCGCTGGCTTGGCCTTGTTAGTTTTCATTGATACATCTTTTCCTACATTAGGTCAGTTCAAGCTGCTGGAGCAGGACAGAGATGTCAAAGAGCCTGTGCAGTACTTCAACAGCGTAGAGGAGGTCGCCAAAGCATTCCCTGAAAGGGTATACGTCATGGAGGAGATCACGTTCAATGTTAAAGTATATTTAATCTAATTACTCTACATTTTTGTGGCATTAATAAATGAGAATAAATTTTTCTGGCTAATGATACCACTGTACAGCTATAACTCTAAACTTTGCCACCAGGCTGATTCCATAACTTTAGATTTCCAGTTGAAGCAAAAGATTTTCTAGTGAAGACTTTGGTAAAGTAGATTAGTTTTATTATATATATATATATATAAATTCATAAATGCAATATTTTCATAGATGGCTTCAGGGGAATGCAATGAAGACACAGAAGTTTACAACATTACGCTAAACACTGGCGATGAACTGACATTGATGGGCCAAGCTGAGATCCTCTATGCAAAAAGCTTCAAAGAAAAGTCAAGATTCAACACCATTTTTAAGAAGATCGGGAAGCTGAACTCCATCAGTAAGATCGGTCGAGGCAAGATGCCTTGCTTGATTTGCATGAACCATCGCACCAATGAGAGCATCAGCCTGCCGTTCCAGTGCAAAGGCAGGTTCAGCACCTGCAGTCCGCTGGAGCTTCAGATGCAGGATGGCGAACACAACATCAGGAACATCGTGGAGAAAACCCGTCTCCCGGTCAATGTGACAGTACCCAGCACTCCACCCCGCAACCAGTATGACCTCCACCTCATTCGGGAGGGTCATCGCTACAAATTGGTCAACATTCAGACAAAGACGGTGGTTGTGTGCTGCATTCTGCGAAGCAACAAAATTATCCCCATCCATTTTCCCTTTCATATGGCCATGCCGAGATTTATTGTTCCAGAGGAACTGCTGCAAGGAGAGTTGTGGTTAGATACTATGGTGCATCGCTGGTTTTCATTCTGCCAGGAGCAATTTGATATTGATGACTATTCTCGTGCTGTCCGTGATGTACGAACAGACTGGAACGAAGATGGCAAAAGCCCCAAAAAAAGCAGTGGAAATGGTAGTTGTAGCGGAAGCAGTGGAGGAAGCGGCAACTCAAGCGGGTGCCCCAATCATATGCACATTCCCAGCTCTTTGACTTATGCCCGAGATGAACTCACTCAGTCCTTCCACCGACTTTCTGTGTGTGTGTATGGCAGCAACCTGCACAGTAACAGTGAAGTCAATTTGCAGGGCTGTATGACACTATGTGGAGATTGGGCTCTTCTGCCTTCTGATAGCAATCCTTCAGAAGAGAATGAACACTTCTTCCCAGAACTGTTGGACTGCACAAACCAACAACCAACCCTCAACAAGCTGGACCTTCCCTATGAGGAGCTGTGGTTGGATCACTTGAGAAGTCAGATCCCAAAACCCTCTCAGAGTGAAGGAATCCGAGGCATCAACAATGACTGTGCTACAACAGCTGCGCTGGCATACCCAGTTGCTTGTCCTCTAGGTGCCATAACCAGCTCCGATGTGCCTCTTACTCCTCCACCAGTCCCACCCAAGTCTGAAGCTGTGAGTATAATCTGTTTTACTCAAAGTTATCATTCCTAAGATTGCAGTCCTAGTTGATTTGCTCACAGAAAGTGTATTTTAATATCAGCTACTGTGTGGCAGACTCCACCACTGCCATTAAAACAACTATAGTATTTGGTAAATGCAAATACATTGATTGGCTATTGCGGATAAAAAGCTGAACATAAGGGGCATCCACAAGAATGGCTGTAATCTTTGCCTCACTCCTTCAGTGTAGAAAAGGGAAAAAAAAAAGTAAGCTTTAGTCGCTGTTTCAGCGTAAGCTCATTTCATCCTAGGTGAAGGAAGAATGTCGTCTTTTGAATGCACCACCAATCCCGCCACGAGGTTTGAAACAGACGCCATCAGTGCCTGTCCTGTTGAAGCCACGGCAGCAAGACACTCGGTCTCCAAGTCCAACCCTCTCCTATTATTCTTCTGGTCTCCACAACATGTAAGAATTTAAACTATTTCATAGCACACTAAAACGTAACCTTCCTTTACGCACTTTCTAACCACAAATCTGATAAGATGTCAAGTTTTTGTGTGTTTGTATATGTTACAAGGTTTGGTCTTATACTACTACTACTATACTCTTATATTTTTCTGTCAGTAGTGGAACATGTGAGCAAGAGGGAGCTGAACCACAAGAGCAAAGCCATGTATGCTACCCTTGCAGTTGGGCTAATTCCAGCAGCACTGAACTGAAGGCTACTTCGCCCAGTGGTAGTCTGCTGTCAGATGGGGTTTCCTCGCGGTTGTCTTGGCCGAATAACTTCAGTGGAGGAGAATCGCATTGCATGGAGGAGTTTCTACCTACAAGCTGTCGAAGTTACTACAGTTACCCCAGAAAGAGAACCCCAAGCACCCCAAAAACCTGTACAACCAGCCTTGTTGACTTTGATGGCCGAGAGTATGCACACCACAGCAAGGACTTCGGCTTGCCGAAAGCATCTCTGAATCCGTTCTGCACCAAATCTTCAAGCTGCAATTCAGAAATGTACAGTGACAAGCCAATAGAAGCATCTAACACCAAGCAGAGCCTCTCCTGCCCAATCTTACCACCAAGAACACCAAAATCAAATGCCATCAAGAAGTGCACAGATGTACTGTCAGAGTCAGTCTGTGACAATAAGCCGGAAACTTTGAATTCCTCAATTGCTCAACATGAGCAGGGTACAAAAGAGATATATTCCATCTCTAACTCTTTAACTCTCAACTGCTTTTCTCACACTACACAGTGGCAGCCACCATCCAGCTTGGCTGGCCTTTCTATTGAAGAGGTGTCCAAATGTCTGAAGTTTATTGGCCTGCCAGATGACATTGTTTCACTTTTTGTGTCGGAGAAGATTGATGGGAATCTACTCCTGCAGCTCACTGAGGAGATTTTGTCTGAGGACTTCAAGCTAAGCAAACTGCAGGTGAAGAAGCTCATGCAGTTCATAAATGGGTGGAGGCCTAAGATATAAGAGTATGTAACACTAAATCCTGTAAAGCGGAGAACATCATGCCTTCAGTATGTATGCTATGCACATCAAGCCACAAAGAGTTTCTTTATGTATGATATGAACTTCCTTATTAATTTCTTTGTTATTAGACTGTGGGGAAGACAGTTGTGTAATACCTCCCAGCCCGGATCAAGTCTGTGACTGCTACTTGCTAACTGAAAGTAATCATTTGGCACTTTCACAAAGGCAGTTACATGTAAACTGCTTACTTATTCACCCACAGCCTATTGGTGTTCATGTCATTACACAAATACTGATTTAAGCCAATGAACTGAAAGAATCAGCATTATCATTGTAATTTGAGAGCTACTTGAAGACAGCATTGTCTTTTCTTAAGAGATTCTCACACAATTCTGATGCAGTCAGCTGGATTTTTAAAAGAGCACAAACTAGAAAATATTTGACCCATGGATGCTTGTAACACATGAGAGAAAAAAATGTAAAATTGTTTACATTGGTTGGATTTGGTAAATACAAGTATTTAAATTTATAGGAACATAGATTAGCAAGCTTATATCCAAAGTATGCTGTTGTTAAGTTGACCAGTCAGTGATGTGGCCTAAGATAACTGATTTTAGGTTGCTTTTGCATACAGCTTATTTGTGCATTCACAGTTCTCTTGAGGTCAGGGATGCATTAAAGGATGCTTCTACACTTTTCCAAACATAAAACAGTTTAATTCACTACAGTTGAATGAAGTCAAGACCAGCCTACTGCCAGCAAGCACTAACAGATAATCATGTTCTTTTAGAAACCCACTTCTCTGTGCTCCTTTTAAGCTGGACGCTTGGTATGAGTCAGTGAATGGGTATTTCATTTTTAAATAGCAAGAAATAGTAAATGATGTAAATTGTGTCCTTGGCCATGTGGTGTCACGCTGATGTACAGTTTCTTCGAAATGGAATCGAAAAACAACACATGGGATCTGTGGCATTAGTAAATGTGATTTGATTTTCCATGTCTAAATGTAATGTAAAAAGGAATTTTAAAAAAAACAAATGAGCTTTTGGAGAAGTGTACATCAATCTGGTATCATGTGAAGGGTTGCTGGTTTACTGTCTAGCTTTGAAGATTAATTGTTGCATGTAGTCAATCCAACTGGGTTTTGTTTGCCATCATGAATTGCGTCCCCTCAATATAACTGTGCTAATAACAGTGAGCCAAATCAAGTGATTGTCTCTAATGTGCAGCAAGGTTTAACAGCAACACTTGTTATGCAAGAGCTCTTTTTTTTTTTTTTTTTTTAAATATAAAGTTGAACTCTACTTTAACCTAAAATGTCTCAGCTAAATGCAACCTGGAGGGTATTTGTACATGAAAAAGAATTACTCAAGACTTAACCAAATTATGTCCTTACTTTAAAACTGACATGGAGATAACCAAAATAGCTAACGGACTTTGATGTCCAATATAAATTACAACATAAATGCATCATGCACTTTGGTAGATTTCAGATTAAATAATTGCAGTTAAGGTCATTAAATATAAATGATAAGAGTGTTTATGTCGGGAGTGAATGCACTACTTTTTTTTTTTTTTAATCGCAAGGGTACTTATTGGTTTCCACTGTATGTATTGGTAAGCGTTACCTACAATACTTGCAAGAAATAAGTAATAGTTTTTCTGCGCCTTAACCCAGAGACCTTTTACTTTGGCTAAACATTTTCTTTTTGACAGAGAATATACACTAACAATTTGTATTTCTCCAGACCCCGGAGGCA
>VUQI01062503.1:0-14575 GCA_015106735.1 Paratilapia polleni
GCGACTGTTGTTGTGATTTGGTGCTATATATATATAAAACTGAATTGAATTGAATTGAATTGAATTGGATGGTGACACAGGTGGCTGTAGCTGCTAGCTGTCTGCTAGGCTTCACCTCAGCTAACTGGAGTCCCTGAACTGGACCTCTGGACCATGTTTGCGCTGTTGGAGCCTTTTGGAGCATTTTTAATGCAGTTATCTGACCAATAATATGGCTGCTGTGCAGTTAATTGGACTAACAGACCGTCCAAGTTTTGGTGAGTTGATCTTACTTAACACTAATTAGCAGGTGTCTTCCAAAATAGCAGGTCCAAAAATCAGTGGGTGTCTGTCTCTTTTATATAGAGTATATGGTGATGCACCTCGACAGGCTTCCAGAAGTTGGCCAATAAAAAGAAAGTGGGCTTTTAGTGAGAGGGATCTTAAAGAGACAAACAACTTGTTTCAGATATATCTAAGGGGACGAACGGGATGCATAAAGGGCCAATTTAAGATAAATAAGGATTATTTTTAACACAGTTAAAACGTCTGGATTTAACTCTGACCTGTATTCAGGTAAATATCATCGGGAGTCAGGTTGTGATGATGGCTGAGACAGCGGCCTCAGTCATGCCTGTTGTGTTGAGCGAGTGCTCTCATTGAACTGCAGCAGACGTATCATCAGCCGGAGACGATCCGTCTTTACCTGACGCTCGGCTCATAGTTCAGCGAGCTGCAGACTGAAGGAAACCCCGGGGAGAAGCTGCTCGAATCCAGGAGGAGCCAGCCTCAGCAGAGGCAGAGGAAACATCTGATTGGTCAGAGAGAGAGAGGCGGAACTCCAACCTGAAGACTGAAGAAATTCAATCCAAGCTTAAAGTCTTTATAGAGGAGGAAGACTGTCAGATTTCATGTCCTGTGGTGGGTTCAGGTTATAAACATATACATATACAGTATATATATATTTTTTTACCAGGAAGTCCCACTGAGAACAAACTCTCAGTGACCTGACTGACACAGGAGCTGCACAAGCTCACAACATATTAAAAATGCAACAAATACAAAGCAGGACATACAACATGAGATACAAGTGTGGATTTTTCTGTCAGGTATTCCATGTTCAAGGTGAGCAGTAAGAAAACACAGTTCTCTCTACATCTGTGAAAACCTGGGACAGGGTCTGTCCTGTCAGACTGCACTGGGGGCTCAGCTGTATCTGCGTCTTTCTGCGACAGATCTTTCACTGCTGAAAAACTCCAACTGTCACAACCTGCAAGACTAGACTAATACGACAGAAATGAGACATGAAAACACATATGGGTCAACAAAGAGCTAAACTGTGAAATGCAAAGATTTGGTTTGCATCTAAAATCACAACTGCCAGTGATCTGTTTCAGTTCACTTAATCCCCTTTGAAATATTCAGTTTGATTTAAAACCACTACAAAATATCACTTTCATGTGTTTGTTTTTTTCTGTTGCTCTTTAGAGAGTAAGCAAGAGTTGGAAAAAGTCAACAATTTTCACCTGATTTTACTTAAAATAAACTTATTCTTCTCATTTCCACCTCCATGTTTTTACCCTTGGACTCTACTTAAGTAGCTCTGCATGAATCACAGTTCAAAATAATCCTTATTTACTCATACTGGGCCTTGCTTCCCGATCGGCTCATCCTCTGTCTGTTGTTTTAGCTCCTCCTGCTTTAAGACAGCTTTCATCTGATTGGCTGCCCCTCTTAAACAAATGGTTTGAACAGCAGGTAGCAGGTGGGTGGGGATTCCCCTCTCATGACATCATACAGATCCCACAGTAGAAAAACTGTGTGAAACTGAGTGTTTAGAGCAGTCTGCAGCCGGAGCTTTTGGCTCACAGGGATTACTGTACATTCACTGACCTCAGTATTAAAAACTTTGACCAGGAAATAAGAAGAAACACTACGTCCACTTTAAGTCTTGTAAAATCAGACTAGCCAACAGATTGTCCTACAAAACTTTGGCTGAACATTGTGCTCAAAAACTCAAACTGCAGCCCAGCAGATGATCTGTTTATGGAGAACACTCCAGGAGGACTCAGGAGATACAGCAGTCAGTGTTTAGCTGCAGGTGTTGCTGTCATTGTCAGTTTAATAAAAAATCATCTGGGTCTGAAAAACACAGCAAAAAGACAAGTTATCCTTTTTTCATTGTGCAATGATGGAGGCACTTCTTCAGCTATTCTTTCATTACTGCAGACAACCTCACCTCTGAGAGTGTTAGAAAAGGTCAGAGGTCATCACTCACTGAGCTGCAGTTATGAAGCTTTCTGTCTGAGCTGCCATGTTTAACATCCTGAGCTTACCTGACTTGGAGATACAGTCTTTAAAAGTTAAATCATTACATTTTCCTTGGTGTAAGATTATTCTGCAGGAAGTGAATGCAATGTCCTCTGAAGTGATGGAAACATGACTGTGTGTGTGTGTGTGTGTGTGTGTGTGAGAGAGAGACAGATGGCGGGTTAATGAAGGCCTTGTGTGGCTGACACTTCAGTCGATACAGTATCGACGTCCCAGTTAAGCCGACAAACGAGCAGATTATTGTGTCGCCTCCTGTTACTGAACCGATCGATCAGCTCGCTGTCCGTCCATCTATCAACACACACACAGACACACACACACACACACACACCTGACTGTCACCATGTTTATCTTGTTAGGCTGCTCTCATTATATTTGCTGCTTTAACCTGTCACTAATGAGCTAAGCACACAGGTGTATGGCTCTAGTGGTCTTCTTTGGTACTGCAACAAAAACGACACCATCTGGGACTGAAAGATGAAGCCAAAACCTGCAGTTCCTCTAATGTCCACTTGAGGCTCCATTTTTTTATAACTCACTTGTTTAAACTGTATTAAGGCTTAAAGATTGCATTATTAGGGGCGTGGCCTCTTTGACTGACAGGTGGATGGCGACACAGGCGGCTGAACTGGACCTCTGGACCGTGTTTGTGCTGTTGGAGCCTTTTGGAGCATTTTTAATGCAATTATCTGACCAATAATATGGCTGCTGTGCGGTTAATTGGACTAACAGACCGTCCAAGAAGTCTGAGCTCCAGTTTTGGTGCTCAGTGAAACTCTAGGATTTGATTGGATGTTACTGAGCACTGATCAGCAGGTATTTGTGTCTGTGTGATGCTCACATACAGTCTGTGGACAACCAAGCTAACTAGCTTTAGCTGGTAACTTACCACTCCACCATCTTTTCAAATATGGTGACTTTTGGCTCTAAAAAAACAACATGACAGCAACCCAAACATTATGTTTAAGGTTTAAAAAGATTCCAAAACCATCATTCATCTTTTATATACAGCTGCCCCTCAACAGGCTTCCCGAGGCTGGCCAATTAGAAGACAGCAGCCTTTTAAGAAGGAGGTGTCTTAAAGAGACAACAGCTGGTTTTACATAAGGCATAAAGGGCGGGTTTAAGATCAGGCTCCACCCTCTCATCCAAATATGCTAATTTTTGGCTCCAGAAAACCAACATGGCTGCAGTCAAAACCTCAGTGTTCAAAGTGTAGAAACCATTGTGTGACATCACTATCCATGTTTTTAAAGCAGTCTATGCCACAAATACCACCAATTCTTAATTACTAATTTATTATTCCAAATGTTATGTAACTGTGATGTCTTCAGTTTTATTATAGGCTGTAGAAAATGGTCAAAATGACTTTCTGCGTCCAGACTTTTGACTGGTACTTCGTGTTCATCAGTCAGTCAAACCCGTGATTAAAGATCAAACCAACGAATGAATGAAATGTGAAACGGAGAAAAGAAAAACTGAATAATAAAAAAGATAAAAACTAAGACAAAGACCAAGAAAAAACTGAATATACACAAAGAAAAACAGTGCAACAGTCCTCTTCGCATTAATATTGACTTAATTCGTGATACAAGTCAGCCCTCAGCATTGTCTGGCAGGAGTTTTTCCTGCAGAGCGAACTCGGCTTAAATTCATCTCCGGGGACCCGTCGCAGCAGAATAATGGAGGACTTCCTCCCTAACTCTATTTAATAACCACGGGGTCGATTTTGTTCCACCACTGCTCTTGGGTCCCACGGTCCCTGAACACATCAGAGCAGTAATGTTGGCAGATTGTCTCCATAACAGTTCAGGAGCATTTGAATGCTCCGACCCCCCCACACCTTGTTAAATCCCACTTTGTTTGCGTCCCTCGTCCTCTGACAGTTAAAGAAGTGACGGATGGCCATTATTATGGAAAGAAGGTTACTTTTGTACACGGCTCATGCTGCTGAAGGGGGGGCCGCCGGCCGCTCCATCACTGTCAGGGAAACTAATGATAAGATATCATAAGACACAGGACGGCCATGTTAAGATGGAGTGGCCTCCCGGCGAGTTTTCATCAGCCGGTGTCTGTCTGCGCTCAGCATTCATCTTGATTCTGCATCCGCTCGCACTTATTTTGCTTTACACCTGCAAAAATGCATCAAACACGCAGAGCTGCGGTGGATTTATAAACGGACAAATCTGCAAATGAATAATGATGATAAAAGCGTCTTTATTTCTGCACGACTTCACTGTTCTGTAAAGGAAGAGGCTGCTGCTGCCTGTTTGGATATCAGGTGGTGACAGACTGACGGGAATGACAAAGTTAAATCAAACAGTCTGAATGCAGAATAAATAAAAAGAATCAGAGAAAAACTACAGGAAATAAATCCCATCAAATTTGTGTTAAAACTAATCCTTTGAATATGTTTTTTAAAATTAATTATAGACTAATAAACTGCACAAATATAAAACATCTGACGGCCACCCTGAGGGCTGTCTCCTCCTGATGCCTTTATAATAACATCTGTTTAACCACTGTTTTCACTTGGGAAAAATGTGTATTCCTGAAACGGTTGAACCTCCTTGCGATTGCTTTGGTTGCTAGCAGATTGCCGAGGTCGCCCGTAGTTTGCATGGAACACACCGACCTGTCTGCACACACTCTCCGAGCGGCAGTGAAACTGTGAAGAGTGACATAAACCAGAAAGGGAGACCGTTTGCTTTCAAAGTAAAAGCTGCACCTTTTTAAACATGTAGGCTGCAGCTGAGGTACAGCTTTTACTTTGAAAGTGAACGTTCTCCGTTTCCATTTTCTTTTTCCCAAGAAGGTTTTTGGTGCAGCAACAGCCAGCAGCCTCCATGAACCACTCGCCAGCTGGTCGGGGAATACACATTTTTCCCTCCAAGATGGTGGACAACTCTTGAGCAATGTCTGCATGACGTCATGCGAGAAACCTCTATGTGGAGTTTTGTGTTGTGCTGAGGGCCGGTCATTGCTGACATTACTGAGCATCACTACGTACTGTTAGCCAAAAGAGTCGACTAATACCTGATACTGAAAGGGAGCAGAGAGGCACTGAGGCACTCCGGAGAGACCGTGAGCGCCACATCCTTTGAATGTACATTTTTAGAGGCAGCAGGGGGAGTCCGAAGACCTGAGTTTTAAGTTACGTTAAAATATGTTCACACACTGTCAATAAAAAGCATTAAATACACAAAAAAATATCTAACGGACACTTGTGTAAAACAGACACTCTATACCATTAACCATTTTTATACAAAATACAACCTCAAAGCATTGCAAGATATAAAGATTTAAAATAATACAAATTAGGGTAATAATTTCATTAATTTTTAAGTAAGCTGAATTATAGGCAAACTAATTAAAACAACAACTAAAATGTTGTTACTGTTATGCTTTTGAGAACTGATTTTAGTAAAGGCAGAACAAATACCCACCATCCCTGCACTGGTACCAGCAGTAAAAGAATCATTTCAGTTTATTTTAGACTGCTGTGTTTCCCACTGATGCTGTTGTATCTCTGAGGACCAGTTTTGCACTCTCTAGAAATTCGAGGAAACAATGGGTCGCACAAAACGGCGTATATCGGGACATAACGAAACATTTCATTCTATCTCTAAATGGAGATATTTGGTAGCTTACCTTACCAGCTGTGGCTGCAGCATGATATAGTATTTTGCTCTCGTAGCCTGTTCAGATTAAATGAAGCACATTTTTCTATTACGCTGAGGCAAAAGTATTTGTTCAAAAGTAAATAAACACATTAAAAAGTTAATGAGAAACTAAAACATCAAATCAAGTGTCAGACATGATTTGTTGTTACATAGAGAAATCTTAATTTTTATATGCTGTATTTTCACCTCCTGATCGAGCAACATTAGGACAGAAAACTGCCTGACTTTTAGTTGTTTGAGACCCATAATGCATCTGACCACCACCATCCTGCAGTTCCTGCTAAACCCAAAGCTGAAGAAGAAGAGTGTAAGTTTTAATGAGTGGATCGTCTCAGACTGCCGCCTCTGATGGACGGATTAGAGGCTCAGATTGTTTTCCTGCTGCAGTTTCATTGAAGTTTCCTGTGAATTAATTGAAAGCGTGTGCTGCCTAAGCCCTGGAAAAACACGCCGTTTTTCACCGGTCGGTTCCCAAATCTGAGCGCGCGCTTTGGGGATGTGTTTGAGGAGGATTTTGATTTAATTTACTGCACACATCCAGGAGCGGGCCGGCGCTATGCTGCTGTTAATTTTACAACAAAATCACACACTAATCTTGTGATAATTAAATCTTTATTTATTAGGCAGCTTTTGTTTAATTGCCAGCGAGGAGAGATGAAGTTCTGCTGCAAATATATGCACAGACAGACAAAATAAAACCTCATGTCCCACCGCTGTGAACAAAGTGAACTGTTAACAGAAAGTATACAAGTAGACAGAAACTCATTTTTATTTCCTTTGTTGCTTATATGATGATCAGGGAAGTGAATGTACCGTGGGTATTCAAATAGTTACATCTTCTCTTCCTTAGGGTTTAAGATTTGGGACTTGCAATGTGAAACAGAATAATAGTGATAAAATAAAAGGCAAAGTCTGCTTTAATTTGAGCAAGACCTGTGTCCAGTCGTTTTTGTTTTTAGCTAATAAATATCCATCACTTGCAGATTTACTTAGTGAGAGTTTCTCCTCTGATTCAGATGGAGAGACAACCACGCTAGCAAAAATTATGATTAAAAAAATCAGCTCAAAAATGTTGAAAATCCTTCAGAGAAATCACCACTGCAAAACATCAGAGCCACCAAAAGATAAAATTTACTCATAGATGTTTCTGTTTCTCTGGGGGTGTTAAAAAGTAAACGGCCAGGTTATTCACTTGAGCCATCGCTCTCCAGACTTTCTGAAGGTCTTTCAAAGTTTTTCTTTGGACATTGGCTGCTTTTTCACTCATTTTTAGTCCAGTCCTTGTACCTGACCATTTTCAGAGGAAAGTTTTTGTTTGTTTGTTTATTAAGCCCCCTAAGACCTGACACGGGACCTGAGAGATGCATCTGGCCCTTCAACTTATCCATCTGCTGTTCACTGAAGCCTGATCAGAAGCAGTCTCAGTGGAAGGGCGGCTGTCATGGTGGAGGCCTTGTTATGGTTTGGGGCGGCATTTCAGCCAATGGTGTTGGTGATCTTGTCAAAACTGATAGAATTACGAATGCAGAAAAGTACTGTCAGATTTTGATTTACCAAGCAATCCACTTGTTAAGTGTGACGTCATTAGACATTTCCAGGTCCAAATGCTCCTTCAGTTCCCGAAATCAAACAAACACCAAAGCACTACTGAGAGTTAGAAACAGTCCAGATTCTTCCAGCTCCAATAAAATGATCTGTGTGGCTGTTCTCCCAGCTGTTACAATAAAGTTTAATGTCCACACATCCATGAAAAAGAGGAGTTTAGCAGAGTTAGGAGTTAGCTGGAAGTTAGCTAGCTAGTTTCTACATAAAGATGATACACCATGTTCTGACTTAAGTATTTCTAAAAAACTAAAATGTACAGCTCTATACTTTGGACATAAAAAAGATGGAAAACTAATTAGCAGCAGCATTTGGAGAGTTAATGAAGTTAGGCTTGTTGACTGAAGTGCTATCTGGTGGCTAGCTACAAAGCTAAGGTTAGGCTAATATAAACACATTAGCACAGGAAGGTGGAGGATGGGGGTTAAACTGTTTTCAATAATAGTCCATGTTGAGGGTCCCTGATGGGCAGAGACAAATGGCATCGTACGGCAGGAAGAAGACAGTGAAAATGGACCAAACTTCAGATGATCCATCCACCACATAAGGTTAGTCAGTAATATGTTGCTGCGTGGTTTGGATTACTCGCTGTGAAAAAGTCCTGATCCTGAAATGTCCACCCTGAAATCTTAGTCGGCCCGAGAGTGATTCTTTTCTGAAGCGTGTCTGGGACACTGTGAGCCTTGGGCTGTAGTTACACTTCGTGCTGCACATGAACAGAGCTGATAAAAAGCGGGAGAGGGCTCGGGTCTGTTAAAGAGAAACAAGAGACAAAGAAATGCAACACGTTAAAAAGACAAGAGCCTCAACCAACGCAGGAGACACTCAGACCAGAAACACGGTCGATACAACTGCTGGACATTGAACATCCTCAGAGCTTTTCTACTTTACAAAACACCAAAACAAAAACATAAATGTTATAAATGTCTTTCTCCCATTTCTTGTTGTCTCTCTGCTTAAAAAGTATTTTCATATTACTAATTCAGACTTTCCACCGACACTTTGAGCTCATGTGTCTCTAAGTTACTGCCTGAATGCATCACTTTAAATTGCTTGAGCAGACAGAAATAAAATGAAAGCACTGCCTTCTAAAATAATACTACATTTATTTTTAAAAGGTTCATGTGTGTCTGTGTATTTGTGCTGTGGGACTCCTCCACAGTAAAATGTTTCCTCCTCAGAGAGGCCGGGCTGAAGGCTTCTCCTAAACCTCATAAGTTAACAAGTGTTTCTGCTTTGTGCCGCCGCTGATCCTCAGTTCACAGCTGAGCCACCTTTACATTTACCTCTGCTGATCTCCAGAGCTTTTACTCTGAAAAACAGAGGCAGTGGGCTCTGTCGGATCGTAAACACGTGTTTTTCTCCCCGTGTTCCCGCCTCCTCCTCGGGTGGCATCAGGAGGAAACAGATTGGAGAATCAGTGGATTAAACCCACAGATCACCTGCAGGAAATCCCAGCCGCCTGCCACTCTTTCAGGGAGTTACGGAGTTGTCTGGAAGAAAAATGAAATAACCGGCTTCTTTAAGGTCAAGATTTGCTGTGGCGGGCTCAGCTCAGGCGTAAATGCTCGGTAACACCGGCTCGGCTGATTGCTTTGCTCTCCAGACGATGTCAATTTTTGGCCGAGAAGCGCTCGGTATTAAGTTGGTGGCACATTGAGGGCCCTTGTTGGCAGCAGGCGAGTCCTGAAGCCCTGCTCTATTATCAGCTAAACCCAGAGGAATATCTCACAGAGTAATAGCACATTACATTCTTAATGCATCTAAAACATGAGGCGCGCCTCGTACAATCCCCCCGCCACCTCTCCACAACCTTTTTGTTTTTGTCCTGTTGTTGTTTTGTCACTTTGCTCCAGCTTCCCAGTGGCGTTTCGGCTTGGACTCGCCGGGCCACGGAGCATTAATCAAACTAGAACTACGCGCCAAGGGCCCGTCGGCCAACAAGGAAGTCATTAGAGAGGATAAATCTGTTGTATTTACTCCTCTGTTATGCAATAATAAAGACAGAGTGCGGCACAGGACAAAAGGAAATGGTCTTTACACAGTGCAGTTGTTTGGTTTGCGACGCTGTGAGGGGAGAAATTGTCATACAGTATATGTGTATGACTGTAAGACTAAGATGACTGTAAGTAGTATTAAAATGTGCAGAAAATATGCATTGTTTATAAAACAAATTACTAAGTCTACATCCAAACATACATGCGTATAAAATGGGGATTTTCAACTTTGATTTTGAAAAATCTTCGTCCAGATGAAAATGCAAAAAATCTGTCAGGCGCTGGCAAGAACATACCAAAGCAGCCCTAACCGTATAGAAATGTTGGCCAATCAGAAGCCTACAAACAATAACAGGGTTAACAGTCTGATGCCAAAAAAGGGGATAAAGATGCACACTCTGATGTTCCAAAACAAAGTCTTTCTTTTCCTCATTCACATGTAAGTGCACAAATGGAGTTTCTGAAAACTTTTACCATGGAAGGAGTTTTTCAAAAAACCTAAAACGTCATTCATGTGTGGACAAAAGACAAAACTGCACCAAAATACCTGCGTACGTGTGGACAGGGCTTAAATGTGGCTGAACCTCCGGGTTCATACACCTGCACAGTGGTGCTATGGAAAACCCCGCAGCTAATTCAAATTAGGTTCAGTTATCATTAAGTAAATCACCCTTTGTTTTAAAGGGTGATCTGTTGCCTCACAGCAAGAAGGTCCTGAGTTCGAATCCGCCATCTGGCCAGGGCCTTTCTGTGTGGAGTCTGCATGTTCTCCCTGTGTCTGCGTGGGTTTGGGTTCTCCGGCTTCCTCCCACAGTCCAAAGACATGCAGTTAGTGGGGTTAGGTTAATTGGTGATTCTAAATTGGCTGTAGGTGTGAATGGTTGTCTGTCTCTCTGTGTTAGCCCTGCGACAGACTGGCGACCTGTCCAGGGTGTACCCCGCCTCTCGCCCTATGGCAGCTGGGATAGGCTCCAGCCCCCACCTGCGACCCTGAAAAGGATAAGCGGAGGAAAATAGATGGATGGATGGATATTATTAATTTAAAAAATACAGTACTTGGTTAAGTTTAGGCATTAAAAATGTCAGGATTAGGTTCAGGAAAAGATGGTTTTGGGTTAAAACACACAGGTTGCCACTTCTTTTAAAGCAGCCTGTGGATTTTAGCACAGGTCGTTCCCTTCTTAAAGTGTTCCCTTTAAGAAGGGAACACTGCTTTTGTTCATTTGTTTGCCATAGTGATGCATCCCTGGGCAGGAAAATATATGCTGCAGACATGAAATATACCGTACTTCCCACTGAACTGCATTGCATACAAAGTCTTGTTGACTGTGAAAAAAAAAAAAAATCTGACAATTTGTGTCCATGAACACACTTTTTTTTGTGACTGTTTCTTGTCAGCAAACTGAGATGATCTGTGATATTAGGTATAAAACTGGAAATATATTTTTTATTAGTTTTATTAATAACCTTGGGGTTGTGAAAGGCTGCAGCCTACTGTCTTTTAGGAAGTCCAGCAAAAATTCCCTTTCAATAATCCAGACGACTAGAGAATTGTTTAATTGCAGGTCTAAAACATCAAGTCTTGACCTTGTGACCTCTCGTGGAAATGATTTACATTTTTTGGTCTGATGGTTTTCTGCTGTAGTCTCCTGTGATCTGCCTGTCATTAAACACCTCTGGTTCGACCCAAACGTTGAGGAAACAGCTTGTTTTCAGCCTTTAGAGTCAACATGGACGCCTCCTCGGGGAAACACGAGCGGCAGTTTAAGTGATTCCTCTCTGAGCAGCCCCGTAAGTGCAGCAAATATCCCCTTTAAAGCCTGAGACCTGTAAAACATCTCACTCTGAGGTCTTTTTTCTGTCTCTGACGCGTCTTTTTAGAAAGCTCAGCGATCACCGCCGCCATCCGAGGAGATGAGCTAATTAAATTGGTACTTTTTACAAGTCTTACTCAATAAATCTGAATAAATTAACAAGGCATTACTAAGGCTGCTACATTAAATTTGCATAGTGCATTTAATGAATATGCAACTGCGAGTGGAAAGGTCTGCCACTGTGAACCCCGGCGAATTAGCATAACTACTTCCAGCATGTTTCTTAAATAATGCTCTCATTTGCACATCACTGAGTTGGCTAATTCTGGCTTCGGCGAGGGCGGCCCCGTAATTAAAGAATCCCACTTTAATTTTTAATGAAGTTTATGTTACATCAATCCTGACAGTAATGAGGGGGACATGGAAACAAAAAGGCTGCTAATAATTAAATTCACAAACCAGTTTGAGGGATAATAACTCCTGAGGAGGAATTACATGACTAATTATTAATTAAATATTCATAGTATCGTGCAGTAGAGGCAGCGGCAGCGGCGGTGATGGCGATGGCTGCTTACAGTGAGCTGCCGGAGCCCAGATGCCAAACGGCTTTTATCTGTGGAGGACCTGAGTGGATCATAACGGCGCTCCAGACTGCCATTAATTATAATGACTCTAGAACAAAAACAAGCTATAATTGGTGGTCGTCAGCGGTGTCCGTGGATCAGTCTGGGAGGATTTCTCTTTGTGAAGCTCGAACCATCGTTAATTCAACTTCTCAGTCATCATTTGGATCAACTCGGTGAACAAAAACAGCCTGAATGGACTGAAATGTTTTAGGTTTCCGATATCAGATACTTCCTGGTTTAGTTCAGCTCAATTCACTGTATTAAGATAGATCTCTTTTTTTGAGTTCACGAACACAAATTGTCACATTTTTTTCGTGACAGCATGACATATTTTGTCCAGAAAAAGCAGGATGAGTCACCCTGGCAACCAAGAAAATTAGCTTTAAAAGACGTGGCAACCGTTGTAGTTTAACCCAAACGTAACCAATAAGTTTTTACATTCTAACCATAGACAGTAAAAGACTGACTGAAAACTGAAAGAAATGTGGAAGTGCCTTAAACCTGCATCCTGTGGCCATCAGGGGGCAGCAACTCCTATAGAAGTCTGTGAGAAAACGGCCCTCAGCCCTGACCTCCGTAAGCACCTTCCTGATGAGTTTATGATCACAGCCACTAGTTTCATGTCTTATTGAATAAAACTCATGCTGCAGCAGTTCTATTCTTGTTTAGAGTTTTTTGCCCTAAACAGGGGCCATGGCCCCTGGGCCTGTAGATCCACTTCCAGGTTTTTGTGGTTACTTAGATTAGGGGAGTGGCTCTGCTGTGTCACCTGGGTTGATTGTCCATCTGAAGGTATATGTGCACCTCAGCATCTCTCTCTGTCTCTCCTCCAGGTAATTTGGGTTTGTTTGAACTTTTTGATTTATTTCTTGATTTACTTACACAGCACATGTCCACACACTACACACAATACTGATGATATATTTAACTTTTGGTTCTTAAATAAATTTACTTTTCATACAAGTCATGTGCGGTCTCCATATTTTGCTCTTCCCTTTGAGCCTGGGTCGTGACAGTCACTGTAGCTTCATCCATCTTTTATACTGTCTGTGATCCTAACTAAGTAATTTTAAGCTTTTAAGCTTAACCAACTCACATATTTTATATTAATTATGTTTTGGAAAAAATACAAATGAAGTGTAAAAATCTGTGACATGTATGGCTTGAATTTGTATCTCTGGTATGAGTGACGGGGTGATTTGCTCCAACCTGTCCGGCCTCCAAATGTGGATTTTTTTTTTTTCACCCTTTAAAAGTTGAAAATATTAATTTTGTTTACATGGACATGAATCAGAACATATGAGAGTGGACTGATAAGAAATCCCCAGAAACATAAATCATTAGATTAAAGGTTGTATTATCTTCATGTCCCTGGACATCATCAGTCTGCTCTCACGTGTACTGATTGGTGTCCAGCTACATGAAATTAATATTTTCCACTTTTAAGAGGCAAAAAAAAGTCTGCGTTTGGATACCCAAGTTTGAATCCCATACGTCACAGATTTTCTCACATAATTTTTAAATACGTTAATTTAAAAAATGTTGCTTGGTTCAGTTTAGGCATTAACAATGCAAGTCATTGTTTTGGTTTGGAAAAAGATCAAGATTTGGGTTAAAATGCAGTGGTTGCCATGTCTTTCAGAGCTCTGGTTTCTTGGTTGGCACAGTGACGCCTCTCTATACAAAATACGTGCTTCTGACATGAAATAAACGTCCTATTGAAATACATTGCTTACAAATTCATACAATTTGTGATCTTGAACACGAAAAAAATGGATTGCTTTTTCGTGACTATTTCATGAACTGCTGTGAGACTGACTGGGACTCCACATTTTGAAGCCTCAGTGTTAGCTTAGTTTATTCTTTAGAGCCAGACGTGACCATATTTGGTTGAAAAGATTGAGTTGTAAGTCATTAGCTTAATAATAATAATAACTTTATTTTAAAAAGTTATTAAATAAAATAATGCTAGCAACTGTTCTTGGTAAGCTGCATCCATTAGCTGATACCTGGTTATTTGTGGTAACCCAGCAAACGCAGCTGAGTGGCTTTTCTCAGTGTGTAGTCTTGGTTGAAAAATAGCTCCAAAATGAAAGTAGTGCTGACGTCACCATCTGCCTGATGTCCTTCTTGACCACAGCCTGGGCGTCTTTCCTTTATCGATTAGAACGTAACACAAACAAAATTTCTCACCTGTGAAACAAGAGAAAAAGGTGCCATGAGGGAGACAAACAGGTGACCTCTTGTTCTGGAAACCATGAGTTATCCCACTGAGCTGACTACACTGACATGTTTATAAAGCTGACATCAGGGAGCAGAGGCTATGGCTGCAACAGTGCAGAGAAATAAATCCTCTGTGCAACAGATGAGAGAGAATCTACTTGTACATAAACATAAATGGCATTATTCTCTTTATATATAAAAAAATTTAAAACATTTCCCACTCGCCCTGCGGGCGGTCTTTTCTTCCTTCAAGCTCGGGTCCTCTCACCAGAGGCCTGGGAGCTTGAGGGTCCTGCACACTATCTTAGCTGTCATTAGGA
>VUQI01062504.1:7135-21234 GCA_015106735.1 Paratilapia polleni
TGTTGTGCGCTGAAACAGGTGATGAAACAGCAATAAACACAAGAAATGGATCAAATGGATGCACACATACAGCCGAGATGGATCAGGTCAAGTGGTCTTTATTGGGATTTAGTGTGTTTGTGGCTTCCTCACCGCACTTTACAGCTCCAATGAGCCAGCTCACTGCTGGCTTGATTCAACTTGCACTCCCTATTTCATTTAACTAATATGTCCTTATAATAATTTATCAACACTCGAGACATTAAAAACTATCAAATTCACAGCTGGCTCGTGGCGCGTCTGTCGCGCAAAGCACAATTGCATACAGGTAGTACAAAAAAAAAATCACAATTAAAAAAACTAACACAAGGGGAAAAGAAGTCATAAACACATAAGGGACATTTATGCTCACACGTAAATGGACTGATTGTCTCATAACTAGTCTTCAACATATTTTCTCATAAATTAAATAGTGCATCCAGGTTCATGTCAGAGCTGCTCTCACGCACGCACGCACACACACACACACGCGCGCGCGCGCGCGCGCGCTCTTTACACCACAAGCACACACTCTCCTGCGCAGCGCTTTGATCAAAGGGGCCCTTCAGCGTGCCAACGAAATTTAAAAAGAAAAAGAAAAGAAAAAAGAAAGAGAAGAGGGGAGTCTTTAAGGAGCTTAGGAGTAAACCTGACCTATCCCTCAAACTCAACCAAGTTAGGCTTTGGATCTTTCGCTCTTTTGATCCTTTTTTTTTCTTTTGGTCAACAAATTTGTTCCGTTCCCTTGATCAAAGTTAAGAAGAAGTCAGTGTATGTTCAATAAGTTAACCCAACAAGTGAGACAACCGCCCGGCAGTCCTGCTGTATGCTTTGCCCGAGGTAGACGTTTGGGCCTGTGATCGTGGGGGGGGGGGAAACGCCGCACTTGCCTCTCCAATCCTTGGGGTTTAATTTGCCTGTACAGTCTGCAGTTAATGAAAACTGTCCCTTTTATTTTGTACCCCTCACAACACTTGGAATTTCCACACTGATTGGTCTTTGTAATCCAGACAGTCCGCGTTGAAATTGAGCTTCCACGAAGAGGCTGTTTGGTCCTTGTAGTCCAGGCAGTCTGCAGAGCCGCTGAACCCGAGCCCCGCCGGCCCGTACTGAGAAGAGGAGAGGGACGACGCCGGACTCAGGTGGCTAGACACCCCGTTGCTGCCCATGGGGCTCATGGCGGAGCCTGCGGCGGAAAGCTGGTGGTGCATGGGTGAAAGGTAGGAGCTGCAGTCCATTCCCGTGAAGTAGGACGAGGAGCCCGTGTAACCCTGGTTGTAGCCCGTTGCCTGGGTGTAGGTCATGGGATATGAGCGTTGCATGCAGGAGGAGGAGGAGGTAGACAGCGGGTCGGAGAGCGGGGAGATGGAAGCTGGGCTCCAGATAGAGACAGGCGCCGCGCTGCTGCTTACAGCCGGAACTGAGGTGCTCGAGGGCGGCGTAAACTGCCCGCTGGCTCCGCTCTCTGAGCTGGCCTCTCTGACCGGCGAGCCTTTCTTTTTCACCGGCCTGCTGACAGCCTTGTTCTGCACTCCAGTCTGGGTTTGCTGGGCCTGCTGGCGATGTTTGGCTCGTCGGTTTTTAAACCACACCTGGAAGGGAATGTCGTTATAATTAATTTAGGCATAATTTTCTTAAAAAAAAAAAATCCACATTTTATCTGTGTGGGTTTTTTTTTTTATATAACTATCCATACATTAAAATACTCAACAGTAAAGTGTAATGGGGTAAATAAAAGTGGGGTTCATGAGTTGTTGTTTTTTTCCCTTATTATCTCATTTCCTTGTAGGAGCAGTGTGGCCTGTATTTTGTTTTGGGCAACAAATAAACAGAAAGGTGGAAAATATATATGTTTGACACTTGACTGAGCAAATGCTCAGTGGGAATAAATGAGGAGGGAATAATAAAGTCTCAAAGGTGTTGCTGTCAACCTCCCCTTCAAATGGAGAGGACATTTTATCTCACCCTTCACACACAATGAACTAATATTGATCTTTTTCAATAGACTATTAGTTATTAAGGTATTCATGCCGGTGACCTACTTGCACTCTGGATTCAGGCAGGTTGATCTTTAAGGCCACCTCCTCTCTCATGAAGATGTCAGGGTACTGAGTCTTGGCAAACAGATTCTCCAACACGTCGAGCTGGACCCGAGTGAAGGTCGTCCTCTCCCTTCTCTGTTTGCAAGGAGTTGCTTGGTATCCCACTGAAGGATGTAGCAGGTCCACTCCTGAGGTAGATGAGCTCAGTCCATTCATTGTGTAGGCCGGTTGCTTCAAATAGGATATCACGCCGCCAAATGTCTCTGGCAAGACACTGCTGCTCCTCGTCCCAGGCACAGCTCGCTGATTGAGCAGGTGACCCATATGCCAAAGGCTACTGCAGGGGCCTGGGTTTATTTCAACTCTGCACTCTCATAACACTCAAAATGTACTAAGACGCTTATTGAAACTGCACTGCTTACTACAATTTACACCGTTATACTTAGCCAGTTAATGTAATAATATATACTGTTCTGTTTTTTTACTACTACTCTTACTACTACATCTTTTGTAAGCCATTTTTAGTTATGTTTTTGCTTTACTGATTTTGAAGTAATTTACTTGTTATATATCATATTATTACTTAATATTTGTATTTTAATTTTTACTTTTACTTTATTGCATTTATTTTGATTTAAGAGTAATTTTAACTTAAGATATTGGTTTTGTAAAATTAAATTTGATCTTATTTAGCTATATACAGTTATACTTATTTAAGATATGTATTATATGTTTGTTGTATTTAACTTTACTTTTTAGTTTTTAAGTGGACAATAGAATTTCCAAATCCTGATAAAATAATGTGTTTCTCATATAATCTTGTGTTTAGTTTTATGTTAAAAGTGGTACATTCATTTTTTTGGTGCAGTCTCCTGGCTGCGAAATTGATGGGATTTGCCAAAATCAAAGGCAACTCTCTTGACCTTAAGTCCAAATAACACTATTTTATTATTCATTATTATTATCATTATTATTATTATTCATTATTAAATATCTGTTGTTATTAACTCAAGATAGAGAATTAGTATTAGAAGCTTCTCCAAATGTTCTTATCAGTGCTTAGATAGCAGCAGTCAATCATGAATAGATAGCATTCAAACTCTAAAATCAAACCCATTCTCAACTGCTAGGCAGGAAAAGTGAGACAACAGTGCTGTGTTCAGTTGTAGTACAAGTTTTGTTCTTTCTTTTTTACGTTCTTTTTTCCTCTCTATAGGAACCTATAGAGAGCTCTATAAACTCTCTATAGGTTCCTCTTAGTCCATTTCCTTTTGTTTTATTGTTTATTGTCCAAACTATATAATAATGCCAGATTTGACAGGTGGGAAGAAGAAAAGAGAAGGGGAGGCAATAAAGAAAAACAAGAGGATGAGCACATCAGGTCACCAACTGCTGCATCTGTAACAAAACACAGTCAGAAAGCAAACAGCACCTGAAAGAGAGAAAAAACAAACAAACATGATACACAAACAAACATACAGTCTTGCTGTGTGTGTGTTTCTGTGTTTGTCACGAAATGCACTTCATAATGAGGGTGATAAGCCGCACCCACGCCCCCCAGGAGCCATAGGCAGACAGAGACAGGCCCAGGAGACCAGGGCCCCAGAGGGCCAGCGGCAACGGGCAGTCGACCCCACAAGAGGCCGGCGACCCCAGCACAAGCTGAGGACAAGGCCCCAGGGACCCAGCCGCCCGAGGACCACGCGCCACCCGGCAGAGACCCACCCCCCAGCGCCAAAGAGACCCGAACCACCCAGGACCGGATTCCCCAGGTCAGCAGCCACGCCAAGCCGTCCAGCCACGCACCCCGGAGCCTCCAAACGCCCGTGTCCCCGGGGAGGCAGCAACAACCAGTGGGGAGGAGCAGCCCCCCGCTCTCCATAACCATGTCTCTTAGGGACCAGGGCTTGGACTGGGAAATTATCATTTTGTTTGTCTTGAGTTGAAAGTCAGCCACTGTAACTTTGAGATACACAAAGTCATGTGTGACACTGTTTGAGGAGTGAGAGAACAGAAGTGGGAGAGAAGGGGGCAAAAGAGAAAGCAGCTGTATTATTTTGGCCCTTTGAAAGTAAACAGCATGCAACATGACCATGATGCAACAGCAGGAAACAAGAGGGTCACCGTATCATTTGAAGTGTTTCTACCAGTCAAAGACAAAGACAGGCCCTCTGGTGCACCACAGTACACCTTTAATCTCTTCAAGGTATTTTTCAGACTTTTTAGAACAAACAGACACTGATAAATCAGGAAAGAAAAATATAGAGGGTGCTGGGGAAAACGGAAGAAACTGCACTGCAAAGCAGTTTTTAATTCAACTTCTGAATTTGCTACAGGTGGGAGGATGAGATTCATGCACGGAGGGACACAAATTATTTATTTAGAGTTGATTATAGTCATTAATATAGTAAGAGAGGAGAGAAAGCGACAGAGGGAGAGATAAATGAGTGCCATTTGTTATCTACATTAATCAACACGATCTCTGGTGTCAAGGCTGTGGGATGGAGGGAAGATGAAGTGGTAGAAGTGCTGATGAAAAGACATGCAAAGGTTGTGCTGCACAGCTATACATATTTCTTTATAATTTAAAGCTTCAAACACTACCAAACAGCCACTGTCAGCCTTAACACAATTAGTGATATTAGTAGCTTGGGGCAGACCATCAGTGAAAACAGAATCATTATTCAGTAAACAAAACATAATTAATATATATTTCCCTACACTTTATATTCAGGAAAAGATCAACTGAGGATTTCCCTTTAAGGTTAATGTGATGCAAACTAATTTTGTCTCTGTATCACATAAATATATAATTTTCAAAAAATTGTTGTCATTATTTTTCTCTTTCCTTTGTTTTGGTTGGGTGTTTTTCCTGTAGAAATTATATGTGAAGTATAGACATCACAGTGAGTAGTTCATATATTCATACAGACTACTTTTGAGGAATTTTGTGTAAATCAAATATGACCTATGAACTATGTATTCATGACTTTAATAAGATATCAAACACTGACCAAGGTGAAAATTGCAAGGATGTGAAGTGAGAGATATGATTCTCAGGGTTGCAGAGAGATTCATATTAACACACATAGCGTGAAGAATAAAACAAAAAACTGAAAGCTAACTAAACATAAACAGAGCCAAGGTTTTACCAGAAAGTGTGTAACGCACTCTGAGACACAAACCATAGACTCAGAGATGATCTTCATGCAATTTAACTTTACAATATTTCAAAGAGGGCTCTCTTTAAAATTGTTTAACCCTGATTAAACCCTTGTTTGTGCTGTATAAGATGAAATCACAAGGTAGTTATCATCAGTTAGATTAAAGATGTGTAGGTGAGCAAGTTACAAATGGAATTTTCAAAATTTGCAAGGTGTTATATTTCATATGAGTCAAATTTAAGCACACAGTTAAGAATGATCTGAAGACTAACTTCATGTATAAATCTAAGATTTTTTTTGTTTTGTTTTTAATGAGTGAAGCTATTATTGGCAATACCAAAGAAAAGGAAACACAAATGGATGAATGAATGGAAATGGGTACGTTGCTGGCACTTTGAGAGCCATGACATAAAATATACATATTACGATAATTTTTTAAAGAGTTATGCAATCACATGCATAATAAGAACTACACAAGAACTGAAGACCCAGAGTATATATTTAGTGTTTTTAGTGCCTTACATGCCTCTGTGAACATAATTACATTATTATCCCAGAGCTTATTAACTGGCATTTTACAATTCCAATATAATCCTAGTACCGTAGGTACGCATGAAGAGTACTTGCTTTTGGGCAAAATGGTTCTCAAAGTAAATGGTTTTGTATAACATGAAAAAAAAAAAAATACAGCCTGTTGCCTTGTACATAACATGCAAATAGTGCCCAACAGTATGTAATGGTGTTCAAAACTGAATACTAGTCTTGAAAAGATTTTGAGTACTGTATTCCTTTTGACTAAAATGCACAAAGCTCTACATGTTTAGTTTAGAAATATGCAAAAAGGAATACTGAGTCACTGTTTGTGCTGGGACAGATTTTTTTTTTTTATCCATGGTGCACTTTGCATTATTCATGTTTTTGCAGAAAGACAAAATGCTATTGATAATATATCTCTCACCAAAGCAACTTGGAACACATACTTTTAGTAGATAGCAAATTTAATAATCAAATACATATCAGTTTCATTATTCACAAACACAGTTCTTTTAGAAATTATTTTGTACAGAAGTAAAATGGTGTGGTAAGAAATGCTGATGAAAAAAATTTTTTTGAATACAATTGCCACCAAGCACCTTTTTTGTTGATATTTTATTTTCCTATTATTAAAAAAAAAAAAGTAACAAATATTTATTGTTCATGGCTATATAACTTACTACAGTGCATACACAGTAAAATAATCTTGTAGCTTTTACAATGTTCTCTTCAAGGCATAGTTTATCAGAGAAAATATTTTGTGCCCATAATGTCATGTATCTACACAACATGGCAGTCTCACCTACTGTCTCACCCATCGGCAGTGAGTGAGACAGTGAGTGTGTTAATCGAATTTTAATAATAATCACAATTTTAGCTTCCCACAATTAAATTAACATGATCCAGTGATATTGACAATGTGTGCTCCAACAATAGAATGCAAAGCAAAAACAAATCAAGCGCTCCCTAAATCACTGCTTGCCCATGTGCCTGCATGAGCCAATCAAAGCTGTTCCCTGCATTAGCAGCTTGAGGTTTCGTGGACTAGTCTGAATGAATAACACTACAACAAAAATTAAATGTCTGGCACAGCAGAAGGTGAAGGGCTTGTCCCAGCTGATCATTATCAGTTGTTTGGAAATACTTCAGGCTCAGGGTAAGTAATGTTAACCAATAAGAAATCATGTGAAAAGAGTGCTGTAGAGTTGTGTCTGCCAAGCAACACTTCTAAATTATTCAACTAGCTGAAAAAAACACCACAAACTACAGTATAATTAATGCACGAAGGCCAAGAAAAACAATGCAAAGCTCGCTAATGTGAATCGTCCCCATCAACTCAGATGTCCATAAAAGTGAGCCTGTCCAACGGGTCATCCAACCAGTTCACAAAGACGCACTGAAATCACCAACGCAATTGCATTCCATTTGGTCAAAGATATGTGTCCAATGAACACAGTGAGTAATGAAGGATTCAGGAGAACACCGGACAAAAGATGTTATCCCCTCATGCAATTATTCTTCCAAACCTGCACTGTATGCAAAATGTTGCAGGGGAAATGTAGAGGGAAAGACTTTATATTTTGCTTCTAGGAGATGCCCTTAGATCAGGTGAATAAACACCTTATTTGTCTGCAAAGAAGTTTTAATTAACAGGAATGCAGCACGAAGGAAGTGAAAGCAGTGCCCTGTTGATGAAATTTTGTGTTAAGTTTTGGTGTATCAAGTTTTCTTGGTGTGTTAAGTTTTCTTCTAAGAGATGCACTGAATTTAGGTGAATGAGGAGGACCGATTTTATTTGTACAGATGTAAAAATGTTAAAGCAGTGTTCGGTTTATGTGACAATGCAATCAAAACATTCTTGTCACTAAAATCAATGAATAACTGTGACAAATAATCGCGATCTCAATATACAGCAAAATATTTGTGATAATCATTTTGGCCACAAGCGTTCAGCCCTAGTCTGTGTTTTGCAGACATCTATGTATTTTCTTGTTATTTTTAAATGTCTACTATACTTAAGTAAACAAATCCATTTTCATTTAGCTATGGATAAAATCTCTATTGCGGTAATCTGCACCCCTCAGACAACATCTGAAAAAAAAAAAAAACAGCAGACTTTGTAAGCTTTTTGTTTTGTTTTTGCTTAGTGCAAATACTATTTGGGCCATGACTTATGAAACAGTAACAAAGTATGTGATTACAGCACTACCAATTGTAGTATTGGACATGTGTAAAACAGTTTAAATTGTTTTGATTACTAAGTGGCTTTATTAAATCACAAAAATGTCTCCAACTTATTATAATGAAAAAAAAAATCAGTCTACTCAAGACATCCTTTATTGAATAAGCCTGTAATGCTGGAAGCAAGGAGAGAACTCTCATGCTCACAGTACAACATAGCTGTTATTTTATTATTATGTCCAACCACCAACAGCATGAAGACCATAATTCACTGGTGCAGAAGAATGATTTCATATGGTCCATTAAATCCTTTCCTCGGGGCATGCCTACACATATGAGCAAGTTACGAAAACAATATTTGCCATATTGAAGCCCAAACTGTATGCAGGCAATTACACTTTGTGCAATTAAAGTGCAATCAAAAGGATAAATGACAACAATGCCAGTAAATCCATGCCTTTATTGAGTCCTTGATGGTCCCTTAAGTGTATTACAGTTTGTTAATGTGCTGCTCTATGTATTTTTAATTGCCTCATTATAACCATTGATTTGATCTTCGAGCTGCAGCATAAAATGAGGAAGACGTGCTATCTGAACTTTGCTGGTTGGGTGAGGGAAAGTCATATGCAGAAATAGACTATTTGGTATCTCTGTATTTCTCATCCAGCCAAGCCAGGGAGATCTCTCTTCAGCTGATAATATGATCCCTGCTTAATATGATTGTTATGTACATCATTTGTTTCTCAGAGGGGGATTTGAAAAGATGTAGATTTATAATTAGACTGTGTGTAATGGAACAATTGAATTTTATGCAAGGCTTTGCAAGTTCTCATTCCGCACACTAATCACAAAGCAATTTTAGCTGGCATTCGACTGTTTAACTGCCATGGAAACACCATGTTACTGAGAATGAATGAAAACATTTTTTTTTTTTTTTTTTTACATTTTAACAACTATAAATCTGTAAGGCCAATAATACAGACTTCTACATGCAACAACACACAGAAAAATGTTACTTTCTATTCTGAAATTCACCCTAATTTTACTACAAATTGTTAATTTTCATTAATATTCTTTGTGGCCTTTGCCTTTTAGCCCTCTAATTTTACTGCTTTAATAAGGCACTTTTTGAGCTACTTCAGATAAAAAAACAGAATGATTCTACTAAGATAAAAGGGAACATAATTAGTATAAGAAGGTAAAGATAATGGAGTGATAAGTGCAAGCCTGAGTTTAGAAGAAGGACAGCTGGGAAATCTTTGGTTTAATATGAGATGAAGTCCATGCATGTCTAAAACGTGAAAGGTAAAAATGACAAGAAAAGGGAAGGAGGAGGGCAATGGAAAAGGGGTTTGATGTTGAAAGTCACTTTTAAAGTTTTTGAAGCTCTCTTCGATCTTTTTTATTAGCAAGACTCATGTTGAAAACATACATGCAAGAGTTCCAAAGCGTACTTCACATAAAAACATTGTGGTTGCAGTGATTCTGCTATAGAAATGGGTACGAGTGGAAATGAAGGCTGCAATACTACAAGCCTGACTGCTCATCGCTGCTTTTGTTACCTGTTCAATATCAGGCTCTGGCTGCTTGGCTGGGGTCGGCATACACTCTGCTTTGAGATCACTCTGCACTCTTTGATACTAGTAATATGTTACACTCAACAGTAGTACTGAGGGGCAAGACCATGATTGACTTGTAGATAAGGTTGTTGTATTTGATGTGGTACTTTACTGGACAATAGTGGATATGAATATTTGTGATGTGAGTTTGTGAGAACGCTGGCAGAAGAGTTTTGGATATTTTCAGTCTATCTGGGACTTGTCTGGAAACTCAGGATAGGACTCCATTAATGCAGTCCTAGCATGAGGTAATAAATGGATGTGTTTCAGCAACAGGATAGGAAAATAAAGATTTGGTATGTTGCTTAATGGATAAGATAAAGTTCACATTTCACAATTACGTCAAGGTTGTGGACTGTTGAGGGTGGGCAGATGGTACTGCCACCAGCTGCAGGAGACAGACAGATCTTCAACTTTTCATAGCATTGACTTAGAAGCACTGCTAAATATGAGCAAATTTGAAGCTAATCAATCCCAAGTTCAAAGAGCACTTAAATAAGTGAGGGTCTCTCATTTAAAGTTTCTATGCAGCAACTATTCTTTTCTTCATCAGGACTATTTTTATGATCAAGTAGTTTGTGAAAAATCAGGTGTAAAAGTCACTGTCAGCTGTCATTAATGAAGTGGAACAGGATCAATATCAAACAAGATTTCATATCTTTTGCTGCTCATCTCACTTTCAGTTTAGCTGTATGCTGTTTAAATAAGTAATTTAATGATTAATTTGGTAGCTACTTCTAAAATGACAGTACGTCTGGCTTCTTGTCCAACTACAGATTATGTAAACTGTATCTTTTGACTTCTTTATATTTGCAAATAATAACACCTACAAACACACACACACACACATATACGCACAAAAATGTCTCCCAAGAAAAACAGACATACATCCACAATGATAATGAGTGCTACCAGTACCTCTGCAGCTTAGAGAAACAGAGCATTTATTATCAGCACAACACATGTAGAAAAATGAAAAGTCAATAGCCAGAACCTAAATGCACACTCACATAAGGTGTAATGACTGCCAGCTTTGCCAATAGACAGACACACAGGTAAATTGACAGGGAATGGGAAATCGACTGTGAACAGTAACTGAGCTGGCCAGTTTAAGTAGTTGTCAATATAATGCTCTGTGGTATTCCAACTACACTTTTTTTTTTTTTAACTTGTGTTTAAGGTTTGATTAACAGACATTTAAGAGTGATGCATAATATTTCAGAGATGTACACTGTAATTGTTGTACACTTGAACAGAAAGAGCCTTCCAGGCATGCATGAGTTTAGAATAACTCATTTTCTCATTTCCTTTTGTTCAGGAAACAGAGTAACATAAGCACAGTAGCACAACATGGCTGCACTCTGCAGGCTGCGTACTAACTGACACATGCTTCATAAACATTTTGAAAGTTGTATGAAACATAAAATGTCCTCTTATACTATATCCTTCCAAACACACTCACACTGACAATATTCTGCCCACTCACACAACTTGTAATCTACTGATTTCCTCATTACTGAATCACTAGGCAGAGCACTGTTTGACACAACATGTCATGTAGCTACATTATTTAACTTGCAAAACTCCAAAATGTCATAAATTCCTGTTAGTGCACTGGTCTAACACATTCATTATCCATCTGTGTACCTATGTCTATACAAATTCTCACCACTTTTGCTAATTGGAAATACAAAAACAAAAGCACATTAGTACAACGTGGGTGCATGCTGCAGGCCCTTCCTCCCCTCCCCCCACATCCTACTCAAAGAACCTCTAAGCTGCCCCAAGTGCCTGTGTGAGCTTCACTCATGCAATCCATAATTAAACAACTAAAATATGACAGCTGTTATTGCAAATGAGTCCACTGTCTATCAGAGTGCAAATGACCAAGATAATAACAGTAATAAACCCAAACAATAAAAATAATAAGACTGGGAGGTGAGATGTCCAGTGTAATTAATAAGTAATTTACAGACTCTGGAGTTATCTCAACCAGTTAGAATATAATAAGAAATATCCTTTCATGCTGCACATCTGCTTTCATGCAGCAAATGCTATTTAGACACCACTTCACAGCCTCTAATGTGGGGACATCATCACCTAGGTAGGTGAAAGGGTATGGCTTCAAAACTCCAAGTTCACTCATCATCTTTATGGTTGGCTATTCAGAAGACAAAGATGACAGGTTCTCACTCACATTAACGAGCTGACAGCAACACAGAGGATGAGAGGGGATGGAGGGATGAAAGAAAGAGAGCAATAAAACTGAGATGAGAAGCTCAAGGCCAACAAATGTACTCAGATCTTCTCAATCAAAAGATAAACCCTCAGGAGGACACAATTTAAAGTCAGAATAAGGTCTGAGTGTTTTGTATAGTATCTGTTGTTTAAAATCTGACTGATAACAAAGTATGAGCCCTACCTGAATAAATATGATATGATAAAATGTTTTTTTTATCATCACAGTACCGAACAAAAAGATCAAAATCAGACACATTCTTTTTCTGGACCTGATAGTTTGGTGACTTGGTGATGTTGTTTAATAATCATAGTTACTGTATCAAACCTTTAATATAATATGTAGGCACTCACCTCTTCATTTTAAAGATTTAGAGCTTTGGTTTTTTTTACTCCTCTTCTTCTGTGCAACTCAAATTAGAACCAATTTTACTATCCAGTATGTAATAAGGTGTCAGCGCACCTGTGTCTTGATATTAATGTACTACTCCAAACATTTGTGGCCATTTTACCTTTCCATACCACTGACCATGATGAGCTTGTACCTCTTGTACAAGCTAAAGCAAGCTGTTCCTCTGGTGAGTTTCAGTGATGAATACTAATAAGGAGGTTACTGAAGTGGAACTTTTCTGCTTCAGATGTGGCCAGTTTCCGGTGAGGGGGAAATAACTTTCCTTACTTTGGGGATTGCTGAGAATCTGTCTGAAGATACTGACGAGAAAATGAGCATAGAGAGAATGAGCATTTGTTTTTGTATTTGTGTGTTTTGTGTTAATTCTGGTGCTGAGTCAGCACAGAAGCAACAGCAGGAGGAGACCAAAGGATTTTTGCTGCCAGACAGAAGAAGCTCCTCAAGAGGATTCATTCTGTCCCCTTTTATACTATCAGCCATCTGTGAACACTTTACAGTGTGAACATATGCATGTTTTTTTGGTATGTTACATGGTTACTGATGGAACTCCTATTTGCATGCTCCCTGTTCTAAGAAACTGTAGCTTATGCTTAAGTGTTGTAAGTGTGTAACAGAAAGCAAGGGTTTGTGTGTAACTGCAAGTGGTTTTGTTATCAGTCCATTATTCTCCTCAATGCAAGTGTATGCCTGACCAAACAAGTCAGGTCACACAGCACTCCTTATGTCGTCCGGATGCAGCCTGACTAGGTTGGTTGCAGTGGGCTGTGCAGCTGTCTAGTTTTAAACCTGACAGATTCTGCTGACTGCAAGATAGGCACACAGATACTCATTCAGACACACATATGCATTAAAATGCTTTTCTTAGTGAAGGCAGCTTTAGGGGGAGTTTTCACAGGAGGAGGTGAGCTGTGAGGAATTTCAAGCCCTTTAAGTGTTAGAAACGGAAAGTCTGTGCGTAAAGATACTGCAAGTGCCTGGCCAACCTACAGGAGATGAATATCTATATGCTGCATTAACATCAAATGGAAGACTTTGGATGAGAGGCTTCTACCTCAAAATACCACTCATGTCACCTGTCAGACTGCAAATACAATGATATTTTATCCCTGAAACCTGAATTCTGACATCACCACCACAAACTCGTGTTGTGATTTTAAAAGAAACGTCCCTCCTGCTCACAAGATCTGTGGCCTCTGTAAATTTTTTACTAATGAGATGATGGTGTTAGTTGCTAATTTCAAGTGTTATCTAAAATAGTTATTTTGAAAATTATGTTTTGGTTTAGAGGAAATCAGATAAAAAAGCTGATATGATTTAGGGCTACATTGTGACTTTTACAAGTCACTACTGTGAGAGCGTGCCGTTTTCTTTGGTTCCACATATCCACCCAAACTCTTCATATTCGGTTTTAAAACATCAAGATGTCAACTGCCAACATGCTCTATGGCAAAGATACTTTAACTGTGAACAGAACCAAAATGGAAAATTAGTAAATAAACGTGGCTTGATTCATGCAAAGAGCCGGGCTGAAGTTTGCAAAAGACCATAAGGATTGGACCATAGCGGACTGGAGTAAAGTCATCTTCTCTGATGAGTCTAATTTCCAGCTTTGTCCAACAGCTGGTTGTTTAATGGTTAGACGGAGACCTGGAGAGGCCTACAAGCCACAATGTCTCGCACCCACTGTGAAATTTGGTGGAGGATCGGTGATGATCTGGGGATGCTTCAGTAAGGCTGGAGTCGGGCAGTTTCGTCTTTGCAAAGGACGCATGAATCAAGCCACGTACAAGGTTATCCTGGAAGAAAACTTGCTGCCTTCTGCTCTGACAATGTTCCCCCAACTCTGAGGATTGGTTTTTCCAGCAGTACAATGCTCCATGCCACACAGCTA